>ML835423.1:23208-33991 GCA_009831015.1 Picea engelmannii | reverse complement strand
CCATATTTGTCACCTTAGCATCTTCCTATATTCCCAGCTTGTGGTCCTTCAGCTCAACAATGTGTACCGTGTCCATGATCCTCACGTCTTCTGCAAATACCTACAAGTTAGACTTTTATCTCGATAGTTTGATTCAATCACATTTACACATATTCCAAGACAATTCAATCAAATAACAGATAATATGGGTAACCTAGTGTTAGATTGGCATTTATCACATCAAGACAGCCTTACACATACATAAATAATCAAGAGTCTATCACCACATATAGATTAGACATCATAAAAAACATCACAAACCATCATCACATGTGAACGTCATGTAGATACAAAAATATATATCCATATATATATATATATATATATATATATCGATCAATATGCAATCAATGTTTACACAGTACAACACATACATCATCCATAGGTAGGTGAACCACCTCATTCCTATAAGTACAAAATCGGTGTCACATAACCCTATACAAAATAGGCCCACAAGCCTATATAAATATAAAAATACATATACAAAGGCCCTCATGGTGCCTCTAGAGCTCCACCACCTAGCCCTATCTCTGGAGGAGGTGCCCCACCAGCTAGCGGTCCCTCAGGTCCTGGGGGAAGCCGCCTAGTCATAGCTGCCCCTGTTATAGCTTCTCTACGGATTGGGGTTCGCAACTTCGCCAAAAGGCCCACACACTGCTCCAAGAATCCCTCGTCCTGGATCCAAGTCCACATGCCCTCAAGCACTCCCTGTAATACTGCCTCCAATCGGTGACAAAAATCCTTGAACTCTCCCCCGACCCCCGTTGGAGGAGCATGTGAAGGCCCTGCACCGGGATCATCATATCGACGCCTCCTACCTGCTCTCTCAATATTGGCTAACCTCGCACCAACCTTTTCCCGCCATCATCTCTCCCCTACGAATGGATCTCCCCATGGTGGCCTCACAGGCCCCTGGTAAGCCGACACTTTGACCAAATCTACCTACCATCCAAGAGGTCCCACATCTGCACACACAACAAACAAATGATATCATCAACATCCAACCATACATAAAACATATTCTATACTATCTAAAAAACAAAACATCACATACATCAACATACCTCTATGGTCGAACACCTCTCTAGTGGGTAGCATAATCTCTGGGTCCTCCTGAAAATCCACCCCACTATATGGGAACTGGAGTATGATCTGTGGCATCTGATGCCACACTTTTGCAAGCTTGGCTGTAAAGTAATGGCCACCATCCCCACCCCCATGTTGAACCAAGATAGCTGGCCACCATCTTAATCGCGTCTCTCGCACACTCGATGCATCCAAAAAAACTCTAGGGCGCAACATGGGTATCCTCTCCAAAAACTAGGCCACCAATATAGACCTGAAGGAAAACTCACCAGAGTTGGCCGCCTGACACTGGTTAAGATTCCCTATCATCTTAGTGTGTAGCATCACACCCCAAGCGAAGTACTCACCACTCAGTTCCCTTTGCATTATCTTCAGCTACCCACCACTAATCCACTAGGTAGCTAGAGACCCATACACTCTCACAATCATTGCTGCAATGCAACGGTGCACAAGGGTGTCCATTGCCCCAATCCTCACAACCGAGCTTGACATAAATTCCTCTCCAGAACAATATGTCCAGGCCAGATCAACCAACTGTCCATCCCCGGGTAGCATGGGCTCAGCCGGTAGTAGGATTCCCCAAAAAGGGATCCCCGTCAAGAAATACACATCCTCGGTCACTGAGAATGTAAGATGCTCCCCTCGTACAATGAAACACTACCGATCAGAGCTCCACATAGCTACCAGGAACTGTAGTAGGTGCGCATGTGCCCGCACCAATGAACAGTCAAAGAACTTTAGCAACTCATAGGCTACCAAAGTTCCCCACACACCGGGCTCCTCATCTCTGACCGCCTCTCTTAGGCGCACCCAGTCTCTGTCCCTCCAATGAAATGGCATCATCCACTAGTCATGTGCATCCACATATACAGTACTTGATCAGACATCACACTCCATAAAAACACCAAAATTCTCCAAAAGATCAATTTTTACACCCCTCCGCTTTGCCTCAAGTGCGTAGTTGTTTTCCCCACAGGCGCGCACATATACGCGCCTGTTCATCCCACAGTTGTGAATTCATGTGAAACTATCAGCGATATAGGGGTGCATGCATGTGCCCATTTCACACACATAGACGCGCATTCAAGCGCGCCTATCTGCTACACAATTACGCACACATGCGCAACTGTTAGGAACAAATCTGTGCACAAATGCGCAACTGTGCTTCGAACAGGCGCACATCCAATGCACACCTATTTTCCTCCTTCAGGCACCCTCGTGCACGACTGTCCCACTTACCTCCATGCACTCATGCAAGAATCCTTCGATCTCCTACGCACCAGGGGGCCCACACTCACAAAATCCCTTTGTATGGCCTTGCCCCCCAAAAAATTCCTAATTACTATGCAGGAAGATACGACCACTAACCTGGCACTCGCTGATCCTGAATCGGCTAGCTCGATCACCTGGAATATACAAATATCCTATGAAACCTCTGGTCCACTCACTATAGCCACATGTACAAATGAGGTGGCAATGTGTGCCCTACAACTATATATAGTCCCCTTTGCCAATCTTCCAGGATCAATTATAGGATCTCCAATCATCCTTTTTTTGTTCCATCTTCAGCCATGGGATCAGGATCCCGCCCCCCTACACAGTCATATCCCCCATGTCACCATCCATCACTGGCCTTAGAGGACACATTTTTATCACATCCTGTCCAGGTATGCATGCTTATATTCACAATTATTGAATAATCATTATTTGTTCGTTATCTTCAGATATTGTTCACGTCGGGTATTCGATTTTTATGTGTGCAGGTACTTGGTCATCATGCATCAATACAACCCCTTCAAGTATATCAACAACAATGGCATGTAATCATTCCCTTTGAATATCAATTGTATCTCCCAATCACACCCTCTGACATTTGCCTCTAGGATCCCCCCCATCCGACTCTGCAATACTCACACCTCCGATGCATTTCAGTACTGTCAAATGGTAGCACTATATCCTTCATGAGTTGTCCCAATTGTAGTCCCCTTTTTGACTTTGAAACTCATGTTGTTTTCATCCCCTAGGGCTGGGAGTCCCAGTAGTCTTACACATGTTCGAGAATTAGCCATATACTCCTTCTCCTCATTTTTTCTAGCTTTCCCAATGGACTCCCAAGATATCTCATCATGGTTTCACTTTGACTGCACCATCGCAGTATCATGAACCTTCCATTTCCTCCACACTCAGTTTTCCCATTTGCAACTTCCACTTCATTCATTTACCTCATACAAAAACTCACCTATGGGGCCCCCGCCCTCCACTAATTTTCCACACACCTTGCGCCCTTGCAGGCCAAGACATCTAGCACTGGGTCACCCATTTCTGTATCTGTGCGCCTATCCCAATTTATTCTTTATTCATTTGGTAATTGTAAAAATCCTTTGTTTCCAGCATTTACATATCTTTTTATTCTCGCCCTTAGCGACCTTCCTTTTCCAGCAAAGCAACCCCTATCGCCCTTGGTTGGGGCATTCATTACCTTCTACTCTTGTTGACATCATCCATAAAAACCTTGAGTATCCCACAGTCCATGTACCCCTGATCTCTAAGTTTTTCCACTTTATCACGCCTCTGCCACAATTTAACCCTCATTTAGTCATCCCCCTGACACTAGATCCAGTTTCATGGTTGCTGCTACTCAAACTTCACATATATCCCCAAACAAGGGAAGTCTTGAGTCTCCTCATATCTTGACTTCATCCATGTACCTCATCAGTTCTTGATCTCATCTAGTGGATTTCATGAAGCCCTTTGCTTCTTGGAGTCATGTCTCCCTTTCTATTGACATCAACACAGTTTCTAGGAGGGAGACAATATCTTGACTCCCATTCCCTTTACAATGAGGAGTCTCGGACGGTACAGAGAAAAACACCATTGTTCTCTGTTATTGTTGACCCCCATAACATTTGACTTCAAATTTATCTCATGTTGTGGTGGGTCTTACTTTGCGACTATTGCAGTTGTTTTTTATATTTGCCGAAGACCTTTGAAATTTGTTGGGCTATCAATGCCCGCAAATTATCGACACTTCTTCCAGGTGTCATCACCTCTTTTCAGAGTATGCTCACCATCAGAACCATCCTCTTCCATTATCAAATCGCCCCAGAGGGCGCTGTAGTTATCTACGTCAACATACAACTTCAGTTACTGTCTTACACATTTTTGAGTTACATGACACGAGCATGAGGCATGCCCGCCTCATTTGTACACAATTTTGTTTTTTCACACCTTTGCGAAAGGTTTGGGTCCCACAAGTTCCCCTCTCCATCCAATGGGTCACTCTTACAATTCCTCTCAACACTCTCTCTTACAATGGTACTCTCAGAAGAAGAAACATTGATGTATTTTGGCTATCCGTATGCTCCTAACCTCACACATCAAGGGGCATCTATTATTAATGAACTTTCATCCGCAAATGGTTACAGGAATCCAACATCTCCAAACACCTATTAGTTCACTCATGACATAAAAAATGCATTTCCAAAAGGCATAAACTATACAATTGGTTATAAAATCAGCATGCACTCAGAATGCAAAGGAAGCGCATGCACGTGCACCAGTCGAAAACACTAGAAAAGCGCACATGCGTCTGATGCGCGAATGTGGATGCAAACAGATGCACACACTTCAGAATGATGCATTAATGATTCTGGTCAGCCTCCCACCCACTTCTAGTTCAACTCCCAATTCAATTTGATCCCCAAATCCAAGCTGAATCCGAGTGGGGGCTGGTCAAAGACCTAAAGGTGCCCTAAAGGGCCCCTTGTTCACACTCAGGACTAGTTGGATAATGCCTCAAATATTTTATATAAAAAGAGGCCATGGGTGCACTACGTTTTCAAGAATCTATTTGTATTTTTATGCTGCCTCTATTCTCCTCCAAGTAACCTCTTTCCTCATTGGAGCATATAAGCATGATTTCATTGGGCCATTCACATCACCTCTTGAGTGAATGAGCTTTGGATTTCTTCACCATTTCTTTTTAGTTAGTTATTTGTAAGAAGAGCTCAATCAGTGGGGGCTCAAGAACCCTCCCTTGGAGAAAGAGGGGACCCATAAGTCTCCCTTTCTCTTTGGTGTTTTCCCACTAATACAATCTATCCATTGGTGGCATGAATATCGATCTTTCTTTTGTTCTATTTCCCTTATGCACATTAGTTTAGTTTCTTTAATTGTTATTAGATTAGTTGTTTATTTTGTTATTGTGCTTGATGTTTCTAACTCTTTCACTCATTTCTGTCCTATCTAGCTAACCCAATTGGACTTGTAAGTGTCCTTCTTTTTCTCATTTAGGTGACGAAAAGGATACAACAGTGCAGTGCCATGGATAAGGCCCATGATTTCTACAGATCTCACAATACTCATTGTTCTAGCCCCCTTGATTATTTGGAAAGACATACAATGTTGTAGCAACAACTTGTGTAACTCCTCCTGTGGGTCCTACTAGTAGAGATGCCATTGGAGTACCTGAGGGTCCCACTTCCCTTATTCTTGGACATTCGTTCACCGTATGACCTTCGGTGCAACAAATCGTACACCATACTTGGGGTCGAACTACCTTGGGAATGGCCAAATATTAATTTTTATTAGTCAATGTAGAGATATGGTGCTCCAAGTGGAAATCAATGTCCACCCACCTCTTTCGCTGGCTCAAAACAAGGGTTCCCACATTGGCAGTTTTTCTATAGATTTTCGGGTCCTAAATTTCCGGGGCCATTTTGAATCCCTAAACAACATTTTTCGGGCCTGTCATAGTCACAATGTAGGTTTTAGCTAGAGTGTGATGAAAAAAATTGTATTCCCCGGATAAACCTTTCCAACAAGCTATCATGTGCCCCAAACGAAGATCATATGCAAAAGCTACGCCCTTGGGAAGTTGACGTATCAACTACCCCATCGGGGCTCGATGACCTTTAGGCGTTTCATCTTCTAGGGTTAGGTTTTTGGATTTTCTTTATGTTAAAAATGACTTGGAGCCTCATTTTAAACATCATCATCTTCTTGTGAATGAGCGTAGCCATCACATCTCTTCTCAGAGATAGGCTTCTACCATTCTAGCAAGTTCTTTCACTCTATATTTTTACATTTTCTGTACATTTATGTCATTAACAAAAATTGTGCATTACTGTATCTATTTGTTTCTGAAAATATATATGTGTATTTACTTATTATATTTCCTCCATTTCGTTCTCAAAATAGATCAGATCAATTGTATCAAAGCATGCTACTCCTTTTCATTTCTTAGTGAAGTGCCCAACGAGGTCAAGGAATAGAGAGTTGGGTCTCGAGCTAATTTCTCTTGAGGACAACCACTCTTTCCATCCCAAGAGACATCCCATGGAGGAAGAAAAGAGAGACAAGGGAGTAGAAGATCCAATCAGGCTATCGCTCCCAGAATCCCTCACACAACAGAGGAATGAGATGTTGGAGAATTTTTCCCAAATCCTTCAATGATTACTGACAATAGCAGGCATGTCTTCGTCAAGCAGTCTCTTTGGAGATGCTACCTTATTCAAGGTTCAAGTTAATTTTTATATTCTCGTATGTGAAGGTTAGATCGATGAAAATGCTTTGGAAAAATGGTTAAATTTTCTAGAAGGTTATTTCTCTGTTCACAAATTTTTCAGCAGCGAAAATATCACCTTTGTGCTCCTTAAGGCTCTCGCCCATGTCAAACATTGGTGGGAAACTTATTGTGAGAAAAATTCCATAGAGGAGTTTGGAATATTTGGGGCTAATCCCACTTGGGATTTTTTTATGGAGGCGTTCAAGGAGCACTATTACTCTATGGGAAACTATGATGATCAGTACATGAGATGGACCACGCTGCATCAAGAGAGGGTCCAAATAATGATGGATTTCAAAAATACCTTCCATACCTTGCGCACCAAGTTGGGTACCAAAGACTCCGAGTGACATCTAGTTCTAAAATACCATGGGGATATACACAAGTACATCCAAACCGAAATGGGATTTTTGGACATTTCATCTGTTGATACTGAGAGGGGGGTGAATTAGTATCAAGTACAATTTAAAACCTTTTTCAACTTATACTTAAACCATTCAACTATATCCAATGAGAAATGAACAATAGTATAAGAGTTACACCAATACATTGTTGTACAACTGAGAGGGGGGGTGAATCAGTTGTTACCAAACTTAAACAATTATGCTTATTTTAAACTCTTTGCAGAGCACTGAATGACAATCACAACCTCTTATTATTTATATGATAAGTAATATTTACATTCTGTACATTATCATACTTATGAGAACCAACTCATAATGAGGCTACAACCTCTGTTTTGCAAGCTGCAAATTGCTGAGAGCACCAACTCTTTGTTTTCTCTAGCACCTACTAGAAGGAAGCACCAACTCCCTGGTTTCTCTAGCACCCACTAGAAGGAAGAACCAACTCCTTGGTTTCTCTAGCACCCACTAGAAGGAAGCACCAACTTCCTGGTTTCTCTAGCACCCACTAGAAGGAAGTAACAACTCCCTAAGTGTTCCAGCACCAACTGGATGGAAGCACCAATTTCCAGTCACACAGGCACCAACCTGTATAATAGAGAACAATAGTTCTTCCTTGCACCACCTTGCCACCCTGTTTTCTCTGGCTGCAACCAGATGGAAGCTACAACTCCCTATGTTCAAGCACCCACTTGAACCTCTGAGGACAACAATCCTCCCTAGCACCTCCCTAGCACCCTCAAATATAAATCTTTGCTACTGAAACTTATTACAGTGATATAATGTTCATAAATGGCTTACCAGTCTCATCACTATTCTGCTACACTGCTCTGCTCTCCTATATCAGTGTCTCTTTGCCTGCATCTTCTTGCGCTTTCTGATCTTCTTCTCTTCTCTACAAGTGCACCTCAGCCTTCTTTTACTATCTCAGCTATGTATCTCTATTCTTTGCTTCTGTCGCGCTTTATGCTCTGCGTCTTATTTTGATTCTCTGAATTATGCCTCTTTTGTGTATTTTAGCTCCTACCCACATCATCCATTTCCCCGTGTGTGATTCCTCTCTACAGCCGCCCCCATCTCTTCTTTGTTCTGCATCCTTATAGTCTATGTTCACCTTGTGCATCCAATATGCGCAATGCTTCTACATGCTCTTCATGTCGAGTGCTCTGCCTGATCATCATTGCAACTCTTCATATTCTCTAGCTGTTAAACCCATGTGTCCATCATCACTGGGTGTTATGATGAGATTCCTTAGCCCGTCTACCAGTCGAGACTCTCTGTCTTCTCTATCACATTCGATCTCATCCTCTCTGTTGCAGTTACAAGCTTCAATTCTCTTCCATCTGTCAATCGCCTCTTGAATAGTCTTCATTTCATTGGCAGATGCCTTGAGACTCTTCATCTTCTCTAGTGATCACCTTGAAGTCTCTTCCAGTCCTTTGGCAGAAACAATCAGTCATTTCTAGCAGTTACACTGTGAACCTCCAAAAACTGCATCAATAACTGAATCGCCACTGATTGATTAACTGTGAAGAGAAATAGTATCCCTTCGATCATATTCCTGATTAACCTGCATCGTTGGATTATAAATGATGTGTCTCGTGCTTATTTTTCCATTTCACAATTCGACATTTGGTCATTTCGACATTCCTATGGTGAAGATTTATCTTGACACTCCATGTCGTGATCTCCGAAATGGAGTTCAGTTGCTAGCACCTTTTTCAATTTCGCATTTCGGCACTTCGGGACTCCTGTGATGAAGAGTATCGACTCTTGACTCCTCCAACTCCTGGTATCTGAAACTCCACTTGATGTGCCTGTTTTGGGATTTTCGACGTTTCGTATTTCGGCACTTCAGGACTCCTGTGATGAAGAGTCTTGACTCTTAACTCCTTGAATTCCCAGTATCCAAAACTCCGGTTGATGTGACTGTTTCGAGATTTCGGGGTTTCGCATTTCACAAGTTCCTACTGTGAGTTGCTTCCTTGACTCCTCCAGCTCCCGGTATCCGAAAATCTGAAATGGAGTCTTTGTTTCTGATACCCGAAATGGAATTTAGCTTTTGATCTTGCCATGCGATCATCATTATGTTGTTGGTCATGATCTTTTCCATCAATGACAAACACACATACTCTGCACTCTGCATGCACCTCTGAACTATCTCTTCTGGTCTTCACGAGCTTGCTCTGCTGCATCTTCCAAAAATACTTCTGGTGCCCGCCTGACACATTATGCCTGTACTCAATCCATCATCGCTACTATACTTGCCTTCAATGACAAGCATACGCTGCCTGTAAAACATGCCAACATACACCATAATACACCATGCACAATATATGACAAATAATCAATAGTTATTGTTTAATGGAAGTAATGACTTCCAAAGGTAGCTACAGCTTCCAAATGTAAAGGGAGGGATAAACCTCCAAGGGGAAGATACAATCCTCCAATATCAAGAGAGAGTTAAACTCTCCATCCTTTCCCCTTTCTTCCACCCAATTATATATGAGAGATAATAAAACTTCACATTAAATCATCACCATCAACCAACCATCACATAGAACCCGATAATGCTTCTCGAGACTTCTTCAATTTATACAATTCTTCAATTCTTTGAGTACTCTGATTCTGTAGATAATATTACACAATTTATTCTCTGAAACTCCTCCAATTTTCACTCCTTGAATCCTCCCCAAAAAGAGGTTATAAAAAGAATGGTAGACTTTATTCAATTATGGTCTATTCAGGAGAGTGAACTTACACAGAATGCCCTGTGCTCAATAATTAACATCCGATTTTGAAACTCACACAAAAGAAGATACAGTTCGTACTATTTCCAATGCAATTTTTCCCACTTCATTTGGATTCTCGATGAAGAAATTATGACTGTTTTACCCGGAATACCTGTTTATTGACTAGCTTCAGGACTTGTCACAAACCCTATCTTCCACATAGTGTATATCCATAATTATATCGAATCAAGAGATGAAATTTTTACCAGAGGTACTTTGATATGTCGTGTCAATACCATAGATATTTCACCATCTGAATCATTCTAGAAATTTTTTTATAGAAAAAATGGTAAGATGACCTCAAAATAACATACCTTAGAACACATCACCAAACGACTTCATCCTCCCTTGAAATCTGACCTTCTTTACTTCTTATTTCCTCTGAAATTCAACTTGTATCAAAATGAATGTCTAATGATATTTATTTATACCATTTATGTCACTTCATTTAAACATTAGGGCCGACCTGACACTTTCTTATTTTGTAATTCTTTTCTTTAATTATCTTTAGGGCCTACATGTACTTCCTTCTTCAATTCACTTTGTCATCTTCAAAAATTCATTTCTCCTCAACCATGAGGATCCACGTGACGCGCCACATACCACCAAAAACAACATGATGTATACTATCCATTCATGGGTGTTGTATATGCATGTGCATTTTCCTTCATGTCCAAATACCTTTATCAATCTTGCGGTCCAAAACCCATGACTAGGGTTGACATCAATGACAACAACCAATATTCCAACAATATCCCCCTTTGTCATTGATGGAAGCACTCATGCTCCCCCTATCATCATGATCCCAATTTCTCTCCCCCTTTGAAATCAATGACAAAGGTTAGGGCTTCTCCCCCTGAGTTTAATGGAAAAATGTAACTCTCTTCTTTGGGGCT
>ML835423.1:0-23108 GCA_009831015.1 Picea engelmannii | reverse complement strand
GCCCTGATGTTTTCTTCAACCTCTATAGCATCCTCAAATAGATGTATCAATGATGAGGATTTCCTCTCTCTTAGGAGGAAGACTAGCTCTAGATGCTGAGCCATGATATAGTACACCATAGCAGCAGTCTCTGTGGGTCTGATATCTACAGGCATGCTATGATAAGCACTAAAAAATATTCTTTTGAAAATAACCAAGGCTTCATCTTCCCCTCTCCTCAAGGCATTAAACTCGGACCAATATTGATCAAGGGACTTGTTCTCACCCCAACCCTTTAAAAAATCATGGTATAGTTCGGTCCAGGAACCAATAGAACCGGCCTCCAAACACCTAAACCACACTGCAACATCTCCAGATAGGGAGCGTGAGAACATCCTCATGACAACATCTTCGTGAAGGATATCAAACTAATCAATTAGGGTTTCAAAGGCCTCCATATGCTTCTCAGTTGTAACATGACCTTCCCCAGAAAATCGAGGAAGATACTCGAAGAAATCATGAGGATAAGGGTTAAGGTGATACGACAGCCTCAGAGATTTAAACAACTTATTTCGGATTTTGATTTGAAAAGAAGTGGGCTGATCATGGTATCCAACAAGAGGCTGGGGAGGATTAGTAGGAAAAATAGGGGGTAATGAGGTCTGGGAAGACTGTGAATTATCCTCAACCTCCTCAGGACTACAAGGGCACTTAACTCCAAGCGGAGGTGTGATACAGATCTCATATTCATGGATAGGCAGAGGTAAAGGCATAATATCAGTATCTACAACACAAGAAGAGGGTATGCTTTCTTCTTCCAAGGTTGAGTGGATAAGGGGAGGCTCAAGGACATCAGAATGAACAAAGAAGAGGAAAAAATTATCTATAAATGAAGGGAAAGAGAAGAATGAGCTGACAAAGAAATATAGAGCTTCATGCAGTAAGCTCATAAACAGATACCTAGTCTTTCCCTTCGACATGGACTTCCCTCTGTCAACCGAATCCCTTCCAATGGAGTCTTTAAATGTGGAGTCTCCAGGTGAATGCTATGCAGAATGAGTGCATCCAATCTTTGTTCACCATCAAATACTGGAACTGAGCTTTGTGCCTCCTGAGTGCTACCAGGTGTAGCCAGAGGCACTGCAACAGAGGAATTACTAGGTGTAATGACCTCAGAGGAGTCACCAGGTGCAAGTGCAATCTTCAAGGGTTCTGATATCTTATGCACCTTCAGAATCAGAAGCTTGTTGTCATTTTACCCAGGGAAAATCTTCAACTTTGTCCCCGGCAACAGTTCCAGAAATGTTAGCGTCAGAAGTCGCTCCTGGATTTCTTGCAGGAGCTGAGCTTGACACACATCAGTTTAATGTCACGATTTACTTGTAAAAGGGTGATCAAATGGAAGTGAACTCAGAACGATATTGTCTCAACTCTGAAACTAGGCCAGGCATGCATGGGCGAGTGAGGTCTTAGAGAAACTCCAAACAATGAGTTGTAAAAAAGGGGGAGTAGATGGAATATTTTGCATGAGAAGATTGCAGGGGACTGTTCGAACATATGGATTCTAACAGACTGTGAGAGAAGGCATCCGAAGGCAAGATCTTCTTACACCCAAATGAAGGAAACCAGAGAAAACAGTAATGCAACAATAAATCATTTATCGTAACATAACTGTGCTAATTCATACGAAGCATTCGATCATGAACTCTCTGGCATGAGACGAAACATAGATGGAAAAGGAAAACTGTTTGTCATAAAACAAGAAATCTCAAACATAGATGCATAACCCAGAAACCAGAATGGTTCTTAAAACTTTACAGTCGGGAGCTTCGCTCTACCATCGATAGATACAAAAATGGCAAAAACACCTTCATATACTCAAAACAACAATGGCAACAAAATCGAGACGTTGTATTAAAAGCTTTGCGTCTGCATGGATTCTGACAATCTGCACCTGCAATCTTTGACTAATCGGGCACCTTTGGCAGACGCGATAGAAATGATGACAGTTTCGTAGATGAATCGACGTGCATTTAACCCGTTTTCGGACTTTCCCATTATGGCGAAGACGATGTCTAACCACCACCACCCGCTTCAATAACTGCGTCATCGGGAATGAGAACAGCCTAGCCAACTCGGCATTTTATTGACGTGGAAGGCCCCTTGCGCTGACAACTAGATTAGCTGGTCGGCTTGATGGATATGCGTGGAGGCAGGTGTGAAGGATCAGTGCATAACGGGGGTGGTGGCGCCGAAGCCGTGAGGGTGGAATAAGAAGTGATGAGGTGTGAGGGGGGGGGAAAGAAGAAGCTTCATGGTGGAGGGTGATAATTGGAGGGGGAATGCCACGGGAGATGGACGGGACACAGGTGGAGACAATAAGGAGTGCAGGAGTAAAAAGCGCATGGTGGAAGGTGTTGAGGTAGAGGAGACACATGGCAGGGGGATGAGGAGTCTCGTAAGGTGAGTGGATGACGAGATGGGGGAAGGGACCATTTGGGTGGAACGAGGAGAGGCTAAATGGAAAGGACCCTGCCACATGGCCGGGTGGGGAATAGGTGGCAAGGAGGGAAATAGCGCATAAGGCAGCATGACGTGGAAGGGACCCGCATGGTTAAACGAAGAAAGGCGGCGAGAGTCTGGCTCGCCTGTGAGTCGTTGATCTGGGCTCGCCAATCGCAGCCGTCGGAAAGATGCATCCAGGATTCCGGACCCCCCCCTTCCGCTTAAAGGTAGAAAGGCAAGGGGGGTCCGGAATTGCCTCTTGCGTCGTTGATCTGGGCGCTATGATCGTTGTTGTTGGAGAGATGCGCACGTGATTCTGGACCCCCCCCTGCTTAAAGGTAGAAAGGCGGGGGGGCTCCAGAATCCGATGTGCATCGTTGATCTGGGTGCACGGATGTCTGTCGTTTGGATCCGTCTGTTGTTTACCACGGTCATATTTGCATCCCAAACTTAGGACAAGAGGGTTTTTTACCCATTCCTTTTCATTTTACCCCTATACCAGAAATATCGCTAACACCTGGGCACTGATGGGAAAACATAAGTTGATTTACTCCCCTATCAGGCTTAGGTTGGCTAATAAGTAGGAAGTAATCCCCTTTGGAATACTAGAGAATGTCCCTATGGACATCGATGGGGTAAGGACATTTGCAGACTTCGAGGTGATTGAGATAGTTGACGATAGGTGTCCTTATCCTACACTGTTAGGAATTGATTGGGATTTCAACAATTCTACTATTGTTGACTTAAATAAAAGAAGAATATAATTTGAAGGTGATGGCCTTAAGTTCTTTGCACCTCTTGATCCTAATGAAGGTCGCAGATACACAGAACCCATCAGAGAAGAAGACCGTGCATACGAGCTAGAGAATATATATAAATTGACAGAAAGACAACAGGATTATATTAATCATATAGCATATGGGAAATTAAGCATGCGAAGTGACAACGCATGCTCATCAAATTTGGAAGAAGCACTAGAGAATTGGCAGAACAAAATGTACGAATTTTTTGCACGGAGATGTGCTAGATTGACTAGGGAAGTTCGTTGGATTCGCACAGAAGTAAGTAATTTACCCACATTTGATGGTTTAAATAATTTAGAAACATTCTTGTCAAAATTTGAAGAAATTGTACCAGTACATCAACGACCGTTGGCACTAGACGAAGCCTTGAAAGTAATTCCAGAAAGATGGTGGGGAACACATAAGAAGAACATCGCGCATTGGGTGCAATTTTTCACTTTGATGACAGTGTGCTTTTCAGAACAAGTCGAAGGGTGCGGAGTTTTGTACACAGGTCAAAGTTGTCTAAAGGACCATGTGCAAAGTTGTGAGGAGGTCTAGAGTAGTATTCCTCAATATCAGTGGGTTCATAAGTTCATCAACACTTTGGACACAATGCCTATTAATTGGTATCTTCAAGTAGAATTGTGCCCCACCACTATAGATTGGTACGGTATGACTCGAAAATTTGTAGCTACATTTTTATTTGAAAGTTAGCACCTCTCAGTAGATCAAGCTCTACAAGTTGTAAGACAGAAATTCTTTGAGGAGGCACCTAACCTCCCTATTGAGCAAGACGAGTATGAATGGACTGCACCTCTTCAAAAATTTCAAGGCTATTACAATATCAATGTTGATGAAGATGATGATCGTAGGACTGTGAACATCATAGAAATAGAAGTAAAGAGAGACCTAGAAGGACTGGGAGTCGAATTACCTTTTATTAGACAGCCAATCAAAATCAAGAAAGTTAATATTGGGATAGAGCAAGCACCTAAGCTCACAAACGTTGGAGATTATTGGGATGATTCCACTATTGATAAGATCATAGAATTATTGAATGAATTTCAGGACTTGTTTCCAACCAAGTTCACCGACATGAAGGGAATTAAAGGGCCCATGGGAGAAATGAAAATCCCCTTGAAACTAGATTCAAGACCAGTCAAGTAGAGACCTTACATATTGAATCCAAAATATAAACAGAAAGTCAATATTGAATTAGACATAATGTTGGAAGCAGGAATCATAGAACCTGTTGAAGAGTCAGAATGGATTAGCCCTATGGTGGTCTAAGATAAGAAGTCAGGAGAGATCAGGATTTGTGTATATCTCAGGAAGTTGAATGATGCATTCCTAGATGATCCATTCCCTACACCTTTTACATATGAGGTTCTAGATAATGTGGGATGACAGGAGGTATATTCCTTCACAGATGGATTTTCAGGTTATCACCAGATCAAGATTGCTAAGGAAGATCACCATAAGACTACATTTGAAAAAGAATGGGGTTCCTTCCAGTACACAGTGCTGCGTTTCGGATTGAAGAATGCACCAGCCATCTTTTCTAGGGTGGTGGTCGAAGAATTCAAGTAATTTTTACATAAATTTTTGGAAGCATATTTTGATGATTGGACTGTTTTTAGCTTATTGCAAAATCATATTGAATGTTTAAGACTAATGTTGGATAAGTGTAGGCAATAGCAGATTTCCCTGAACCTGAAGAAGTGTATCTTCTTTTCACCCTTTGGAGTGTTGCTAGTCCATATTGTGTGTAAGTAGGGGTTGTTCGTATACCCTTCCAAGATTACCATCATTATTGATCTACCTCATCCTACTTCGGTTAGATAGTTGCGCACTATTCTAGGACATACTGGATACTATAGAAAGTTCATCAAGGGCTATGCATAGATAAAAACACCCATGAAAAATCTTTTAAAGAAATATTGTCAGTTTCAATGATCAGAAGAATGTCAGCAGAGCTTCGACACACTGAAATAGAAAATGGCCACTGCACCTATTTTGGTTTTCCCAGATTGGAGTAAGGAATTCCATGTGCACGTTGATGCATCATCTATTTCATTAGGAGCAGTGTTAGCACAACCAGGAGCAGGAGATATTGACCATCTGTTAGCCTTTGCTAGCAGGAATCTCTCCACAACTGAGATAAATTACACTACCACTGAGAGAGAATATTTAGCCATGGTGTATGCACTGTAGAAGTTTCGATGATACTTGTTAGGAGGGAATTTTAAGATGTTCACTAATCACTCTATGTTGAAATACATAGTCAACAATCCAGTGTTGGGGGAAAGAATATGCAGATGGCCACTATTATTCCAGGAATATGATTTTTAGATTGTGATCAAGCCAGGGAGAATGAACAAGGGACCTGACCACTTGTCTAGGTTAGAACATGGAGAGGAACCTACTATTTTGGAGGATACACTACCAAATGAACAGTTGTTTGCCATCAGAAAGTTTGATGATCACTTCACCGAGATAGTCTAGTTCCTATCAACAGGAATGGAACCTCGTGAATATACAATCATTTAGAAGAAACAGCTGGTAGTTTGAGATGCAGATTTTTCACTTATAGCTGGACATATTTATAATATGGGACCTGATGAGATCTTAAGGAGATGTGTTATGGAGGTAGAAATACCACTGATTCTGGTAGAAGCACATGAAGGCATCGCAGGAGGACACTATGCAGGAAAAGAAACAACGTGGAAGGTTCTTATATTTGGCCTCTGGTGGCCCACTTTACACAAAGACGCTAAGGAATACTACAAAGCCTATGATGTATGACAAAGAATTGGGAAACCTTCCAGAAGAGACGAGATGCCTTTAGCACCATAGCTAACCTTATCAGCATTTGAGAAATGGGCTATTGATTTGGTGGGACCTATCAACCCACCAGGAAAGTGCAAAGGAGCGAGGTACATAATCACTGCACAGAGTATTTGACCAGATGGGTATAAGCAAGAGAAGTTAAGGATTGTAGTGCAATTAAAACTGAGTGATTCATATTTGATGATATTATAACCAAGTTTGGATGCACGGAGACCCTTATGAGTGATCAAGGTACACACTTTATTAATAATACTATTGAAGCCTTGACTCGGGAATTTGAAGTGCATCATCAGAAGAGCACTCCATACCATCCACAGGTGAATGGTATAGTTGAAGCTTTCAATAAGATCTTGGAGACATCACTGACAAATATTTGCAGTGTGAATATGGATGATTGGGATTTGAGAGTACCAGCAGTGTTATGGGCCTATAGAACCACTTGCAAGAAGCTGACAATGCAGACTCCCTTTAAGTTGGTTTATGGTATAGAAGCAATAGTACCTATGGAATATTTGGTTCCTAGTCTAAGAATTGCAGCATTTACAGGTATGGAAGACATAGGTGTTGTGCAAGACATGCTTGCATAGTTGGTCGAACTAGAAGAAGACGGGTTTATTGCAGGATTTCACCAGCAGGTAAAGAAGGACTGAGAAAAGGCCTGCCATGACAAACATATCAAGAAGAAATCCTTTAAGCAAGGAGATCTAGTGTTGGTATATGACAGCAAGTTCATGAAGCATCCAGGGAAGTTTAGGACACATTAGCTTGGGCCATATGAGGTTTCCTATGTTACAGAAGGAGGATCTGCATAGTTGAATACTTTGAATGGAGAATGGAAGGAAGGTTTAGTGAATGGGAGCCAGTTGAAATTGTATTATGACAACCAGTTTCCTTGCAACTCTCAGTAAAAGAAAAATAAGAAGGGTCTAGGTACCAGGTGCAGTTGAAATTGGGTACCAGAAACAGAAAATAAAGTCTGTACAAGGAAGGGAAGAACAAAACAAAGAGCACAGGCTACTCCATGTAGTTTGAAGTTGAAGTGAAACAAAAGGTTCAGACCTACAGTGCCTCAGGACGAGTCACATGTGAGTTTTGGGGGCCTGTTGGCCCTTAGTTATGGAAGAAAGTGAAGATTAAGGAAGAAAGGAAAAGTACAAACTAGGAGGAAGACACATTGACTGAGATTGGGTCAAAGTGATCAAAGAAGAAGAAAAGAAGGAGCAAAGTAAGGGAAAACAAGTCGTTGAATGAGAAGATCGAGGAAGATATATTAGTAAGGAAGATGGATCATGGAAAACTTAGCAAGTGGAAAAATCCACCAACGGTTGCTTTGGAGCACCTCGTGGAAAAGAAGGAAAGACAGGCTAGAGAAGCCCTGAAAATGTGGGTCAAGTTGACCTAGAGTTTTATACACCTAGGGTTTTGGATCTAGGGTTTTGATACCTAGGCGTTGTCATGAAATGTATAAATAAGGACCTATATGAGAGAAGAGAGGTTCGTCACTCTTTGGTTGTTCGTTGTTGTTCGTTCTGAGTTGGTCATTATGAGTTAAGAGAGTGATTATTGTCATTGTGTAAGAGAAGTATTGTGAGGGGAGAGAGTCTGTATAGTAAGATATTTGGTTGGGTGTGAAGATCAACCCTCTAGTTGGGTGCACAAGGAGGGGAGAAAAGAAGAGAAAGAGAGAGAGATATGCAAGCTAAGTGTGCAGATAGAACTATATGTTTTCATATAATATCAAGAAATGAAGTTATGTGGATGTAGCCCTAGGGAGAGGGTGAACCATGTATATCTTGTTGTTTTGTGTGATTGATGTTGTGGTCTTTTTCTTTCTATTATTCTGTTATTGCATCATTCTGTTAGATATGAGATATAGTTCACACGGTAGGCTTAAAGGAGATAAAGAATAACTATATATCTATGTGTTGTTCCTTTGAATCCACTTTCATTTCCTCCGATTGTAGACACATGTGTCCTCCAACCCCCTATTTCTACTTCAAGTGACAATGCATCTACTTCGTAGGTGTTGCCAAAAGAGCCAGTAGTTAGGGCTTGTTGGTGCGATGTTAGATTTGAACCCTGGGTTTGCCCCTATGCCAATAGTTGGACATAGGGAAGACTCTCATCCCATGTACAGGGGTGCTTGGAATTGTACATGCACAGGATTTGTACGATCATCTGATTGACAACCTCAGTGTATCCATCTGTCTGGGGGTGGAAGGCAGTGGATTTGGTGAGATTGGTATCCAGCAGTGACCAGAGGCTCGACTAGAATGTGTTGAGGAACCGACTATCCCAATGTGAGACAATGGTTTGTGGGATCCCAAAGTTTACCCAGGTGTGTTCAAAGAAGAGCTTGGCAGTGGCCTATGTAGTGACATTCTTCTTGCAGGCGGCCATAATCGCCATCTTGGAAAAGTGATCAACAACCACAAAAATACAGTCATTTCCCCTCTTGGTGGATGGGAGGCCCGACATGTAGTCCATTGAGATGGATTCCCATGGCTTTTCAAGAGTAGGCAGAGGGGTGTACAGGCCCTGTTTCTTAGTGGTTGGTTTGGCAGTAGCTTAGGTGGTGCAGGACCTGATACACTTGTTGACATCCTATCGAAGTTTCAGCCTGTAATATCCATAAGTTGAACCCAATTGTAAATGTAAATGAAAATGTACTTAAGCTGGTGATATGTTTTATATATTTTGACATTCATCTTCCATGGTGTAGTGCGTGCATGTACTGCGCAGTAAAATGATGAATTGGGAACGTTCTGGGATACTGCGCGCATCCTATTAAGAGTGTGCAATATTGAGGCCAGGGAGTCTTTATGTATATGATATGTTTTATAGGCTGGTGAGCCAGCTATTATAAGATAGGATTCCTATGTTTTGATTAGGCCATAGATCCTAGATGTTAAAGGCCAGTGCGCCTATTTTTGTACATATCTCATATTTAATATAAGATACATCGTTGTGTACAGACCAACCACGATAAAAGAGAGGGGGGACTAAACTCCACTATTCAGGGAAAGGGTGGGCCTAAAAGTTAAGGAAAAGGGGCTAAGTTGGGGAGCTTGAACCAAAAAGGAATACTATGTTAATATTTCTTAAATCATGAAGTAGGGATAATTATTTTATCCTAAGTTTGAAAGTTGCGTATAAATGGGTCGGAGTAGCTCCCAACATGACAAGTGTCAAGTTGGGGACATGCATACTTATTGTGGGGAATCGAATCATTTTGGGGGGATCTCTATCATTCGGACCATCATATTTTCCTTGATTTATCCATCACTAAGATATCTAGTCAATCGTCCAGGAGTATGGCAGCCATTGAACTATCTTTTGTATCTTCATGAATTTACCTGAACCCATATCCAGAGCCTTTTGTTGGGTAACTATTAGCTTGGGAGCGGGATTGAAGAAGTAGGTTTTCAAGCCCGTGGGATATTGAAGAGGCGGGTTGGCAGGCCCGTTAGAAATACTCTAGGTGAGAGAATTGTTGGGGATTGATTTCTTGAAGGTGATGAACTACAGTTGCAGGGCTCTGAGATTTCCTATCCATCTCATTGTTGAAGCCCTAGAAGGGCAGCCGAGGGACTATTGAGCAGAGAAGGGGCACACTTCCTTGGGTTGGATAGGCATGTGGGGAATGAGGGATTGTAGGTTGTTAGTTGAGTGAGCACTTGAGACATAGTCTTTCCTGTTGTTCATGAGCCTTAGCCGGGTTAGGAACCCTTTACCTAGGTGGAGTTTAGTCCCAACTCGGGGGTGACTCACTCTTGAGAGTGATGAATAGTGTGGTCTAAGGCTAGGAGGTTCGTGGAAGGTCTACACGCAATTGGTGATATTCTCACAAAGATAAGTGTCAATTGTGTGATTAATTTACATGCTACATTGTTATTCACATGTAATTTTTATGGGTTTATCCTATGTGTGATTATAGTTGTTTGTATGCTTATGGGTATTGCATGTATATGATGTATGTATATGTTTACTACTTTTCAGTGTGAATCCATGCATTTACATAATGTATTTGTCTGTTCACATATTATATATATTAAGCTTCTGCAAGAGTTCTATGTGTGCATATGATTAATTGCATGCAGTTAGAAAATTATATGAGACATAACTTAGTTAGGATGCTAAGTATGTTACAGTATGTTCCACATAGAGAACGGATGTGTTCTCCGGTGTAGCGTGGCCCGGCATGAATGGTCGAGGATGTTACAAATTGGTATTTGAGCATGAAAGAGTGTTCAGGAGTAGAATCGTCTGGCCTTTTATAGGCTAGGAATGTTACAAAGACAGTTTAAGAGCTAAGTAAAGTGTCTAAGGAGTGGCTCGCCTCCAGCCTATGTGAGGTCGGGGATGTCACAAATTGTTATCAGAGCTTCAGTTTTCAACACTGAACCTGATTGGGCCGAGTAAGTTGAGTTGAAGAAAAATGTCACAGAGGATTTAATTCGAAGTGGCCAAATTTCAATTGTAGAGCGTCCATGGCAAAATAAAAATAAAAACGTAACAGCAACTAGGTGGAGATGGGGAAAATCCCCAATTTATGTGGATGGATTCATGAGAAAATGGAGAAACCCAGCCAAGTGATGAGATATTACTGATTTAATATCTATCCTGGCAAATTCGAACCTGGAACTGGTCGAATTTGAAGTTACAATGAAGCCATGAAAGATGGAGCGGAATTCACAAGGATTTGATGTGCAGTGAAAAACATGTGATAGTTAAAATTTGGCACTGCGCGGAAAGATATTGGCATGTTGGTGTGCATGCTAAATTTAGGTACCACATGGAAAATGTTAGCGTGCAGGTGCACATGGTAAATTATGGCACTGCGCGGAAGAATATTGTGTGCGGATTCATGCGCTAAAGTTAGCATTGCATAGTGTACACACACATAGTAATGGTGCACGTGGTGTGCGCAGTATTGCAAAGCACAGAGGCGTTGGGCTGATGCGCGCATAGTATAAGTATAAGTATAAGTTGTCTCACGAAAATGTAATCAATGGTGCACGCAGATAATTGTGCACGGTGGGGGCATATTGAACCTTGGCATGGTGCAATGCATAGAGTGAAATGCATGTGGTATATCAGTGTGCAATACAAAACCTGTGCACAATAGGTATCAGTGCAAGAACTAAAACTACGTGCAGCGAATATTGGCGCACAACGCAAAAATAGTAAGCACAGGTTAGTAGCGCGATGGAAGGGAAATGATTAATGGTTATAGGTGTGTGGAAGCACGACTTACCTGGTGGTGGTGTTGTGCACAATAAATATGGGTGTACAAGCTGAATTTTTGAGCGCGGGAAATCGATTGGAAGGCAAACAACAACAGAAAACTAATGAATTTTCGTGACGTTTTATACAGTTTGAATGTCATCTTTTTGTAGCATGTTTTTTATAACTCTCTCGTGTCACTGGGTATATCTATAGAAAAATTTTCCAAGATTAGGTTTGTTTTGGGGTTTGTTGTTGAATGAATGGAGGAACGGAGACAACCTTTGGGTTATGGAGTCTGGAATGAACGATGTATTGTTGGAACATGAAACTATCAAGAGGAGAAGGTTAATTAAGGCGATGAGTCTAAGTTTAATGGAAATTTGCATGGTATTAACACAAAATAAACACACAACCTCATCGGAGCATTATTTAAAATGAATTCAGAGTTGGTTTGAGAAGAAATAAATATAGTCTAAATTTCTAATCCGAAAGCATTTCAGAGATGAATTCTGGGTTTTATATTCTTCTGATTCAGACATATGAAAGTGAAATATAAGCTTACAAGAAACACATACTATAAAAGAAAACAAGACACATATCAACACCAGTTAGAGTCTTTTCTTAAACAGTCCAAAATCTGCTACTGCGTTTATATATTCATTTTAATTCCAAATTTACAAAAAAGTCTTCCTGCTCAGAGGACAGGTTCCTTTTTCCCTTTTTCTTCCTTGAGATAATATATATTTACAGAGGAATTATTTGTAGAATTTGAAACGCTCGGACCTCCGCATATAGCTAAAAATAGAGGTAAGTTGTAAAAACGGAATGATTTAAAATAACAATTACCACCTCTGGGGTCCTTTTTCCTCTACAACCAGTCGTCCAAAATTTGCTAAAATGCACTTGAATTTTAAATTGAGGACTCATTTCATCTTAGCGATCTCCTCCTTTAAAGAATCTAACCAGACCAGTTGATTCTCTCCAACACTTTCGCCCATTTCAGCTATGGTTTCCTTCTTATGCCACTTGCTTCTTTTCTTCTTAGCAGTTGGCCTATTGATGACTAAATCCTTCATAGTGGGATTCAACCTGAATTCCAACTATGAGTCTATAGTCATCTCTGTGTGGAATTTATTCGCTAGAATGTGTGCAAGTACCCTTTCTTCCTTATTCGCAGGAAAGTCTAGCATGTTGCCCGAATAACCAGTCTCATTGGTTTTATCCTTGTCCATGTACCTCTATTTGTGGACACTGAAATGCTTTTACAGAGAGCAGAAAGTCAAGAAATTTGGAGATTACTCCATTTATGGATAAGTTGATTCCTTCATACTTCAATATTGGTAGTTATAGAATCCCAATCATGAAGCACAGACAGACTACGTACAAGTGAGTTGGGTTGCCATGCTCAACTAATCCATTTCAAATGATGAGCTTTTGAGTTCGTTACATGGCAGCGTTCAGCTGACATCACATGGTTGTGAAGTACTGAATGAGTGAAACGGGGTGATTTGACTAGCCATCACCTGTCCCACAAGTGGTGGTTTTGACATATTGAAGCACACGACATCGAAACTTTGACAAAGGTGGTTTCAGCAAACCGCCTTTCGCCCGATGTATCTCTGGAGGTGCCATGCGTATGTTTTAAAAACTACGATGGTTTTTCTAGTTCTCTAAACTATCAAGTCTCTGCGATGATGTAGTTATTGAGACTTGGGTCTTAGATAAAAATATTTTTGCAGAGGTACTCAGGGAAAAAGTGCTATGACAAAATGTTTCAGAAGATGATCAAAGGCCAAGACTACAAAAGGTTAAGGTATGAATGTTGGCACAGCCATAAAGTCTTTGGAAGCCAGTACAGAAAGTCCTATCATGTTATTCAAGTACTCAATGGAATACAGATAGAGGAATGGATTAGGTAGTGAAGGAATTAGTGAAAGTGCATTCACTCCCAAAGAAACCAGTTACAGATTAAAGCAATACATGGGAGTCAAATCTGTCATAAAAAGGAATTGACTACCTGAATGACAGTAATCAAATAAAGAAAGAGGTTAATTTCATATGGATAAGAAGTGCATAATATATATGGATTAGCTATGAAATTAGAGAAATGCTTCCTTTATGATCATCAGAGTGCGCATTGAAAGCATGGTATGAAGGGCATTATTTATGGCATAATAGAATTGAATTGTTCAATACAAGTTGAAATTAGATTGGTCAAGGAAAGGGAAAGTAATAGGAAGCAAGAAAATCCAAGTACTGATATGATCAGTTAAGGGAAGGAAAAATCAAGCACCTCAAAGGGGAAGTTGGTGCTAAATGTCCTAAGTTACTTAGAAAAGCATGACTAGAAATAGAATGGGGTCATGGAGGAGTTGGATCAGATGGATCCGAAAAATAAAGGGATATTGAAGATCCAAAGTCTATAAGACAACAAGATTGGAATCATAATTCATCCAAGTATGAGTTTGGATAGATGGATCCAGGGAATAAATAAAATCTGAAGATTAATATCATCTTAGTATTTGGATGGAAAAACAAGACAGCCAAGAGTGTTTTGGCTAAGAAGGTGCTCAGATCATAAATAATCATGCACAGTAATTACAGTGAAGAGCATTTGAAGGTTCAGGGATCCAAGAGAAGGGAAGATTTTTGGGATAAACAAGGAAATGTGATACAGGAAGAAAGAAGTAGTTGCAATCATTGTAGTAGCAAGTATTATATGGCTTGTTGGGACAGCCAAAGGGTGATAATACTTGCATGTTTTCAAGTGTTGTTGTTAATGTTGCTACACATGGATGGAAGCAACATAAAGATGGAACATTGAATCATAAGGCTGATAAGGAAGCATAAGAGCTCCTATTTTCATCAACTGATTAGGTAGCATTAAACTCATTTAATGGAAGCCCTGCAGGTAAGTATCCTTCTTTTGGAATTTATGTGTGAAATTGCCAAAGGGAAATCCAGGTAAGAATTTCCCAAAATTGCGATGTTACTATGTTGTATGGTATTGTTTAAGTGTTTTGATAGGATTAAGTTACCACTAGGTGTGGTAAAGTCTAGAGGCATGTTATAGTTATCAAATCTTTTTAGCTTTTGAATGCACACACTGACATAGTATCATGTCATGTTAATTTGTTTATGCAATAATAACCGCAGAAAGGAAAAGATAAGAACATGTTATAGGAATGATGCTAAGAAATATAGTCATGTATGAGACCAAGACAGAGTTGGATATGGCAAGGTATGGTTATAGAAAGGTTATGTGCCACACAAATACCCAATGATCTTCCTACTTTAATAAAACTTGGACTGCAACCTTTTTTCTAACACTAATAAACACTACAGAATTGTATTCTTGGTGTAGTGTTCAAGTGGAAAAGGAAGGCATCCAACTAATTGTGAAGACAATGGGAAGCGTGTTGATATGGGTCAGGACATTTTCCATATTTCCAATTTATGGATGGTGAGATGCATGACTTAGATAGGGCTCATTATGAAAGTCAATGCAAAGGTCCATTGAGTAATTAGGCATTGAGAGTTTCACTCATGCCTGATAAGTGATGGAGTTTCACTAATACATGATGGAATTGTATACTTAAATGCATTTTTTTTTTTGCAGAATGCATTTTGTGAATGCATATATATATTCTTTTGCATGGAAATAATTATACTAATGGTTGAAATGTTGCTAACTCATGAAGTTGAGAACATTTCAGGAACTGATAAACATTGCAACAGGGAAGTTGCAAGTGAGTTGGTCACAGGAATAGTGACTACAGAAAGTTTATGTTCGGAAAATTGAAGAAATGAACTTACTGTTATTAATTATGAATATTTATATGAATAGAATGATGAGTCGTTCTATTTGGTTGAATTGTTTGGTAATTGTGAATGAATTGCTAGGTGTAGGCAATTCTAAGAATCATTGCATAAGGTGGTGTGCTTGATGAATTAGGATATACAGAAAATGTTGACCATCTGTTGGTTGTATGCAATATAAATAGAATTTCATATTTGGAAAAAAAAAAGTCGAATTCCTTATGGAATTAATTGATTTATAAAATGGAATTTTTATAATGCTCTCTCATGAAAATTGCATGTGTGTGATGAAAATGAGATGATATTGATTAAAGTTGGAACTCCTTAAGCTATGTTGCTCTGATAATTCATGTATGGCCTGTACTGGAGCCCTGGAAGGGAGGTTGAGCAGCCGATGAACTGTGGAAAAGTGAAGGTGTATACTACCTTGGGTTGTACAGGCATGTGGGGAAGAGAGAGACCGTTGGTGGGAGTGTTGTTGGGATGAAAAGATAATGATTAAAGTGTGAACTCTTGGAGCCATGGTGCTCTGATACTTCCTATCCGGCCTGTACTAGAGCCTGGAAAGGAAGATGAGCATCCTAGGGTTTGTTGGACAGTGAAGGTGCATACTACCTTTGGTTGTATATGTATGTGGGGAAGAGAGACCATTGGTTGAAGTGTTGTTGAAGTTTGGTACCTTGGCCAAGACTATTTTGCTATTGATTATGGGCCATGGATATCTTGGGAAGCCATTGTCTTATGGAGTCATATTCCATGCTTGGAAATGGTACACTGCTGAGAGTTTATCAGTAGAGAGATATAAGGATGGGTGGAACGTCATGAATCTACATCCAGTTGTTACTTCAATGAAGTTAATTGAAGCATGTAATAAGGAACAATGAGCTGAATTATTTCCTAAACTATCTCTATGGAATAGATCAATTGACTTCAAGTTGCAATATGAGTACCAGAATCGGTGTCGGAAAGTAGAGCACCAGATGGGTGACAAGATTTCAATAGCTAAAGCTTGGAGACTTTACAGAGTTTGAATGGTACGCGGTATATAATGCACTAAGGGTGTTTGAAAATTTTGTTGTACATGTATACAGGATGCACTAAGGACAGTGCATAAATAAGGGGAGGGGATTGTAATATCCCTAAGCTTAAACCAATTGTAAATGTAAATGCAAATGTACTTAAGCTGGTGAGTTGTTTTATATATATTGACATGCATCTTCCATGGTGTAGTGCATGCATGTATTGCACAGTAAAATGATGAATTGGGCATGCTCCAGGATACCGCATGCAACCTATTAAGTGTGCGCGATATTGAGGCCAGGGAGCCTTTATGTATATAATATGTTTTATAGGCTGGTGAGCTAGCTATTATAAGCTAGGATGCTTATGTTTTGATTAGGCAAGAGAGCCTAGATGTTAAAGGCTAGTGCGCCTGTTTTTGTACATATCTAATATTTAATATAAGATACATCGTTGCGCACAGACCAACCATGATAAAAGAGATGGGGGACTAAACTCCACTAGTCAGGGAAAGGGTGGGCCTAAAAGTTAAGGAAAAGTGGCTAAGTTGGGGAGCTTGAACCAAAAAGGAATATTATGTTAATATTTCTTAAATCATGAAGTAGGGATAATTATTTATCCTAAGTTTGAAAGTTTCGGACAAGTGAGCCAGAGTAGCTCCCAACATGACAAGTGTCAAGTTGGGGACATGCATACTTATTGCAAAGACTTGGATCATTTTGGGGGGATCGCTATCATTCGGACCATCATCTTTTCCCTAATTCATCCATCACTGATATATCCAGTCAATCATCCAAGAGTATTGGCAGCCATTGAACTATATTTTGTATCTTCATGACTTTACCTGAACCCATATCCAGAGCCTTATGTTGGGTAACTATTAGCTTGGGAGCGTGATTGAAGAAGTGGGTTGTCAGGCCCGTGAGCAATACTCTGGGTGAGAGATATGTTGGGGATTGATTTCCTGATGGTGTTGAACTACAGTTGCAGGTCTCTAGACTTCCTATCTGGCCCATTGTTGAAGCCCTGGAAGGGGAGTGGGGCAGCCGAGGGACTGTTGAGCAGAGAAGGGGCACACTTCCTTGGGTGGGATAGGCATGTGGAGAATGGGGGATTGTAAGTTGTTAGTTGAATGAGCACTTGAGACAAAGTCTTTCCTGTTGTTCATGAGCCTTAGCTGGGTTAAGAACCCTTTACCCGAGTGGAGTTGAGTCCCAGCTCGGGGGTGACTCACTGTTGAGAGTGATGAATAGTGTGGTCTAAGGCTGGGAATTTCATGGAAGCTCTGCACACAGTTGGTGATATTCTCACAAAGATAAGTGCCAATTGTGTGATTAATTTACATGTTGCATTGTTATTCACATGTTATTTTTATGGGTTTATCCTATGCATGATTATAGTTGTCTGTATGCTTATGGGTATTGCATGTATATGCTATATGTATATGTTTACTACTTTTCAGTGTGAATCCATGCATTTACATAGCGTATTTGTATGTTCACTTATTATATATATTAAGCTTTTGCAAGAGTTATGTGTGTGTATATGATTAATTGCATGCAGTTAGAAAATTATATGAGACATAACTTAGTTAGGATGCTAAGTATGTTACAATACGTTGTGCATAGAGAACGGATGTGTTCTCTGGTGTAGTTTGGCCTGGAATGAATGGTTGGGGACGTTACAAATTGGTATCTGAGTGTGCAAGAGTGTTCAGGAGTAGCATGGCCTGGCCTTTTATAGGCTGGGAATGTTACAAAGACGGTTTCAGAGCTAAGTAAAGTGTCTCAGGAGTAGCTCACCCCCAGCCTGTGTAAGGCAGGGGATGTCACACTGCCAGCAGAAATGTTTCTACATCCCTAAAAACGTTGTTTAGGGCCTCAATACGGCCCCGCAAGTCAGGGACCCAAAAACTAGGAAAAAAACTGCCAAACTTGAAAACTGACAAAATGAACCAGTTGGAATAGGTGGGAGGCCACCGACATCCATATGGATCAGTTAAATATGCTAGTGTTCCTAGACTATAGCGGTGCCTTTTGTTGGTAACTTCTGATAACCCCAGTCTTGATTTTGTGCCAACAATTGGTTCACTTGCCAGGACAAATATTTGAAAGGAATTTTTAGAGGATGCCTCATTGGATCTACAAGTATGAGGTTATAAAGTGGTGGGAAAGGAAGTGTGTTGATTTCATAAGACATAAGGTTGAATAGAGACACAAGATATTTATGTTTGTAAAGGGTATTGTTTTCTATTCAGATCCTACTAGTGATCAATGTGATATCTTTTGGATTAAGTTCCCTAAAGAGTTATTTCAATGGTTAGATCGGTTGCAGGAAGCACCAAAATATAAAGATAAGGTAAAAAAGAGATATAACTAGACTATTGAGGGTCTATCATCCCTTCATAAATTATATCATCATATATCTCAAGCCATGGACTTCTGGGTGCAGATTACTTTGGAGGGTTACATCATCGGTTTCATTGTAGAAAACCATCAATATTTTTAGAAAGTAGAAGCTATATTTGGAGAAGGAACTTGGGGAAGACTATTGCGAGAAATCCCTTTGTGGATCAAGGTTTATTTTTAGAATAATATATGTTTCATGTTCCTTCATTTAATATGGAATCTTAAGCCCCCACGCTCAGGAGAAGGTGATTTACGGGAGGGTTCATGAGTTGATACTGAGAATTTTTCTTTGAAATATGGGGGATCATCAAGATAAAAGTGCAAGAGAAGAAATATCATTGATGAGTGATTCCATTGTGGAAATATGGTGGCAAAACCAAATGAGTACAGTAGAGCACCAGAACAATCATTTGTAGAAGAAGATCGGAAGAGATGGTTGTAACAAAGAACAACTAGAAGAGTTGCATAATTTGAAGAGATGAGGAATAGTGGCCAACTAATGGTTTACGGAGAGAGTTAGTGCAAGAGGTGAAGGTTTTGGAAGAAGCAAAAAAGAGGAAGGATATTCAGAACAAACAAATGAAAGAGTAAGGATAGACGCCAACACCAATGAAGAATGTTCAGTCCAGACCTTAGAGGGAGTTGCGGGAGAATCAGAACCTGTAATTCCAGAAGATGGTGGATTTCATTAGAAGGTAAATGTAACACTGCAAGAGAATGAGACCCCCCCAAATAAAATAAATTTGTTTCAGAGGTAACGAAACTATCCCTGAATCACCTATTACCCCGACGCCATCTACAAATTTGGTAATTTCTAAAATTCCTATTATTTACAGTTCTTCGACATCTGTAAGTTTAGTTAGTAGTAGTGGAAGTGTGGTGAATCCTACTGTTATATCACAACCAAGACCTCAGGGTTTGTTTTAATAGGATCTATAATTTCAGCTATGGGAAAACATATTGAAATATCCCTTACCGGACACCCTCTGTTTTTGGTAAAGGGATAGGAGGATGTTGACCAACATTGGTTTCTACGTGAAGCCATCTGGAGGCCAGGAGGGACTCTAGAAGAAAATAATTTGGTTGAGTTTCAGACCACTTTGAGAGGTCGAGCTCTCAAATGGTACATGAATATTATTGAGCCATGGATTCAAGGTCAATCCTTAACACTGGTTAATTGTAGAATTTTGGTTTCCACAATCAGAACAACAAACTCTCTTTGATTTGTGAGAGATAAATCAAAGAGACGGGGAGTCTACATGGGAGTACAATCAAAGATTTAAAGATTCAATAGGGATGTTGGAAAAACCTATTCATGAAGATAATAAAATGGAGTGGCTTAATCAATGGTTACTACCATTGACTCGCATCCCTTTGAGACAACAAAGAATAAACTCATTGGGAGAAGCATTGGAGAAATCTATGAAGATTGAGGCAATGGTTGGGTAACTAGGAAGCTTGAGAGTCATAAGACCTCCTGAAGACACAAGTCTTTCACAACTACAATTCCAGATGATCTGGATTATTTTGAGAATGAAATGAAGGAGAAATTATAATAAGTAAATACACAGATATATTTCTAGAAACACAGAGATACAACAATGCACATTATTTATTAATGACAGAAATCTACAGAAACTGTAAAAATACAAAATGAAATAACTTCTTAGAATGGTGGAAGCTTATCTCTGAGAAGAGATGTGATGGCTACACTCATTCACAAGAATATGATGATGTTTACAATGAAGATCCAAAGGAATATTTAACATAAATAAAATGAAAAACAATAACCCTAGAAGATGAAACACCAAAAGGTTTGCGGGCTCTGGTCGGGGTAGTTGATACATCGACTTCCCAAGGGCATAACTTTTGCATATGATCTCCATTTGGGGAACACGATAGTTTGTTGGAAAGGTATATCCCAGGAATACATATTTTTATGTCACATTGTAGATAAAATCTATAGCGTGGCTATGGCAGGCCCAAAATAATTTTTCTAGGGCCTCAAAACGTTCCCGAAAGTTTAGGACTCGAAAAGATGTAGAAAAACTGCCAAGGTGGGAACCCCTGTTTTGAGCCAGCAGAATAGGTGGGTGGCCACTGATTTACTCCTAGATAATTATTCCCCACTTAGGAAGCAATGGTCTCCATTATTTTAAGTTCCTGGGGAAGCATTTGTTGAATCTAAACCTTGGTGAGTTGTTTTTCTTGCTAAAGAAGTCATCCTGCTTAACTTGGTGAGAGTTGTTATGAACTTGTTTTTGGCGGGGTTGGATCCATTTAACCAATATAGCTGCATGATATTACTTAGTGTGGTAGGATTCATTCAGTGAATATGGAGCATGAGTAACATGAAATGATTTATTATAACTTGGTTTGACTGGGCAGTGTGGAGGCACCCTCGTAGGTGTAGTAAAAATATCTTGGTGCTCTTCTACAATCTTGTTGATTTTCTTATGTCGGATAGAAGGGAATTGGGCCAAGGTTGGAGTGGTTGCAGTTTCTTTATATTCTAAATATATTGTGAAGAGGATAAACTTTGCAGTGTGAGAGATTAATCTGTGGCATTTTTTTGTTGGGACAGTAGTCGAAACTACCTATGGTATCCTATAGAGTTGACCCCCTAGAGTAAAAATGATGCTATGGGGTCGAGACTCATAAACAACATGAAGCTTACACATATATGGCTGGCCTAACATAACATCACATACTTACAATGGGGAAACATCACACAATACCTCATCCTTGAAGGGATTAATGTCTTATGACAGGAGACAGTAGTGGCTAACATGAATATCTTGTCCATGGAGAATCCATCTGATGTTGTATGGTTGCAGGTGTGGTGTTTTCAAAAAATCCAGTTGCTTGATGACCTATGCTGAGATGATTTTATTATGGCTTCCTCTATCAACAATAAAATGCAGTGGGGTCCCCTTCACCCACATCTGTGAATGGAAGAGGCACTCCCCCTTCTCATGATCCTTTGGTTCCGTTGGTTGGATTGTTACATTCATGATAGTAGCAGTGGGTTTTTCATCAATGATATTTCTCCTTTTATTTTTGTTCGAATCAAATTCTAAGTCGAGGCTCGACCCTATTTCTTTGAACTCGGCCACCAATGACTATTTGGAGTGAAATTCATCGGTTTTGTGCCAAGGTATTTTGTGGAATTTGCACCACTTCCCAGTGTCATTTTTCTCCTTCCTACTACCCTTCCTTTCCTGTGGATTTGACTGGTGGTATTTAGGGTGGTTGTTTTGTGAGTTAGGGCTTCCTTTACCATACTTTTGTTGTTATGGATTTTCAATCCTAAACTCCCTCTTGTTCTAGTGCTTAAATTTATGCTTGATTTTGAGAGCATATCGATAAGCATCTCCCAATGATGATGTTGGAAGATTGGTTGTTGTCATTGATGTCAACCCTAGTCATGGGTTTTGGACCGCAAGATTGATAAAGGTATTTGGACATGAAGGACAATGCACATGCATATAAAACACCCATGAATGGATATTATACATCATGTTTTTTCCGGTGGTATGTGGCACGTCACATGGATCCTCATGGTTGAGGAGAAACGAATTTTTGAATATGACAAAGTGAATTGAAGAAGGAAGTACTTGTAGGCCCTGAAGATAATTAAAGAAAATAATTACAAAATAAGAAAGTTTCAGGTCGGCCCTAATGTTAAAATTAAGTGACATAAATGGTATAAATAAACATCATTAGACATTCATTTTGATATAATTCGAATTTCATAGGAAATAAGAATTAAATAAGGCTGGATTTCAGGGGAGGATGAAGTCTTTTGGTGATGTGTTCTAAGGTATGTTATTTTCAAGTCATCTTACCATTTTTGCTATAACTTGTTTTTTAGAATGATTCAGATGGTGAAATCGCTATGGTATTGAGAAGACATATCAAGGTACATTTTTTAAAACTTTTAGCTCTTTATTCACTATAATTATGGAGATACACTCTGTGGAAGATAGGGTTTGTGACCAGTCCTTAAGCTAGTCAATAAACAGGTGTTCCAAGTAAAATCATCATAACTTCTTCATCGAGAATCCAAATGAAGTGGGACGAATTGCATTGTAAATAGTACGGCCTTTGGTTTCTTGTGTACGAGTTTTATAATCGGATGTTAATTATAGAGCGCGGGGCATTTTGTGCAAGTTCACTCTCCTGAATAGACCAGAATTGAATAAAGTCTACCATTTTTTCTATAACCTCTTTTTGGGGAGGATTCGAGTGAAAATTGGAGGAGTTTCAGAGAATACATTGAGTAATAGTATCTACAAGATTAGATTTCTCCAAGAATTGAAGAAGTCTCGGGAAGCATTATCAGGTTATATGTGATGGTTGGTTGATGGTGATGATTTAATGTGAATTTTTATTATCTCTCATATATTCTTGGGTGGAAGGAAGGGGCAAGGATGGAGAGTTCAACTCTCTCTTGATATTGGAGGATTGTATCTTCCTCTTGGAGTTTTATCCCTCCCTTTACATTTGGAAG
>WSFP011286845.1:0-48351 GCA_009831015.1 Picea engelmannii | reverse complement strand
AGTTGCAATGAGAGCGATGTGGGGAACATAGATGAGAAGACCGGGGGTCAGGCGAGAGCGAAGTCAAATGAGGGATGACGATTATGGACCGCAAACAAGGCAAGAATGTTGGAAAATGGAGTAAATAACTTGGACAGAGAGCCAATATACCTGAGCCAGGTTGGTGTCCTACGACGCCATTACTGGCACTAATTGTCGATGGTTCCATAACTACATTGCTTAGATAGGAGGAATGATAACAATGTGAGCCAAGGACGAACACACGTTGGAGAGAAAGCTGAGCGAGCTAGTGATTTAAATGAGGGGACTGGGGTGGAGTTGTGTGGTGATCATGGAAGGTCGAGTGGTCATCAAGTGGGGATGGGAATCGAAGCCCCCTATCTGTCGTGAATCTCCTTCCTGCCACCCGATCCAAGTGACTTTCATATTGGATTTAGAATGCACTTCATTTCGTAATTAAGATATTTATTATTATTAATAATATTATTTAATGATTATTTTTTCTATGTTTAGAGGCCACTTTCACAATTACTTTGGTTTAAGTCCTTTCAGGAGTTATCAATGACCCATCGACTACCACTTGGGAGGTTGTACCTTTCAGTTATTCTAAATCCTCTTGTTGTGTTGGGATCCAACCCCCTCATGGAAAAAAAAAACTAGCACTTGGACTTGAATGTGAGACCTCCCGAAGCCCCAAAGGACAGGAGAACGATTGCTTTTCCAATCCACCTATAGGCCTAAGTTCATACGTCATTGTTATATCATATTGTAAATCTCATATATAGAACTATAAAATGCACCTTACTTCTTTTAATATGATTAATACCAAAATTGATCCATCTTCATCCCAATCTAATAAACACTTAAAAAAACTTTAAAAATAGAAAAATAAATTTATGAGTGTTTAAAAACAAAAAAAAATTAAAACAAATTTACGTTGGTTTTATTATTATTATTGACTTTTTATGTTTATATATTTCAATGAAGAATATTTCAAAATATTCACAATAACCATGATTATTTTGTGAACATTTTGAACTAGTCAATGATTATTTTATTTATAATTCATTTCAATCATGTTGATTACCCATGTAAACTTTTAATATATAATAATTTAATGTTTACAAGAAACCACTTAACCATGCATTTGCATACAAAGACAATTTATTATTATTATTTTTTGAGATTTTTTTTTGTATATTTGCAATTTCAAGTAGAAATCAAAATATACAGAGTCTGTCTAGCTCACAGAAAGTTCTATCGATAATGAAGAGACTCTAGTAACTTATAGCCGAATATGCCAAAAAAAATCCTTTCAGTACTGACACTTTCTACTAATTACATATAACAACTTGTTCAAAATAACATATCTAGAGAGACCCAACATTGCCCATCATGCCAAACAAACATAAGCAACCATTGTAATAACTCTACAATTGAAGTTTACAATCATCCATCAAAAGATATGTAATTGAACCTCTGGGAATGCCTCCTCACCTTGAAACTCATTGCATACCAAGGGACCTTCATTAAGAATGATCGCTTTCTTAGAAAGGGCATCAACCTACTGATAAAATTGTTTGTAAATGTGTTATGTAATTACAGAACCATAAGCCTCTTGTAGCTTCTAAATTCAACGTTACCAAGGTAACAAAACTAAAATGTCCAGCTAGGCTTTTCCTTTGAATGAATATATCACTACCTTAGAATCACCCACCACCTATAAGTGTTGAATTGTTTTTTCTCTGGAAAAGTTTAAAAGAACTCAAATGGATATCAATTCAGCCCGAGTATTTGTGCCATGAACAACACCTATTTTTAAGAGAAAAAAGTGATCTAGAGAAAGGTGCAACACTATACTAGCACCACAATTTCCTGGTGTTCCTTGACAAGATCCATCGAAGTAACTCCAAGCTACAAGAAATTAAAAGTTGGAGCACACCAAGGCCTGTCTATATTTCTTGAGGGTTCCTTCTTCATTTCAATAAAAGCAACTCGAACCTTATGTGCTACTAGACTGGGACTCCCTCCTTTTCCTTCAAATAAAGATAGGTTTCTATGCAGCCAAATTCCCCACAGAACATAATAGGGAAGGTCCTTGAAAGACTTGTTCATCGAATTCCTCACCCAATTCCACATATATTGTTCTAGCGAGACATAGTTCCAATTTCCTGGACACTTCATCGCCTGACGAACCTCTTGCAAAACATGCACAACAAAATGACAAGAGACCAAAAGGTGATTGACCGACTCTTCATCAATCATACATAAAGTACAAATGTTTGGACCTTGCTATCCTCACTCTTTCCCATTATCCCAGGTCAAAATCCTATTTTCCATTGCTAGCCACGTAAATATTTGAGTCTTTATAGGACTCTCCCATTTCCAAATAATATGCCACCACCACTTGCTATCATCGTTTACTAAATTAAAAGAAACAACTTTGTAGCCCAATTTTGTAGTAAGGATACCAAAAGCCTTATTCTGTGTCCAAACCAACTCATCCTCCTAATCATGTAGACAAACTTCATTGTGAGAAATAAGTCATATATAAGCCCTCCATTTAGTCACCAAGTCCCCATGCAAGCCTAAGTCTTGTTGGGTTAATTAATTGTTACTTTAATACACCTTGTACTTGTCAATCCGGTTCGTAAACTTGTGAGTTGTATCCATAGTATGTGCAGGTAAAATATCGAAGTCCAAACTACTCTAACTTCTCAAGAGACAGGTGAACCACACTTCAATCTAATAATTCATCAAAATACTAAGAAACTATCAAGCAAACCTTTTAAACAATTTCACTTTGTCCACAAGATTGATATCAAATATGAGCGAAAATTAAATAACTTCCTATGATCATGTTCTCTTATTTGTTCTCATCCTAATTCTCAATCAATGGATGTTTAAGTGTCCACACACAAAGATATTCAAGTGTTGGTAAATAACTTGAAAACAAGAACTAATAGTCAAATCTCCCTCCAGGATTCAAGATGTAATCTTTCACATATTAAGATAAGTGTTCATGCTTTGTATGTGAGGTTAGATTTGATAGCAAGAATCCTAACTACCGTCCAAAAACAAATGAAACAAAGTACTAAATATGACCACACGTTTTACTTCGAACCATGCCTTTGAATCAGTCATCTATAAAGATGTTGAATCCCTATTCATGAACTATTGATCTTAAGTTGGATTTATTAGTCCAAATGTAAAGCTTATGAGCAACAAGTCTTAACTCTTGAATTCATAATTAATACATTCAATGTGACAAATACGTGGTGGCACTGCACTTCTTGTATCCAGACAAGTTGTCTATGCACATATGTGACTCAACTCTAAAACATTGTATAGTATTAGCTTGTAACGTACCCAACCACCATGGATGGGTTACACCACGTAAAAACTCTCTCTTTACAGCTCTAATACCATAATGTAGCATTCCCCAACTCAACCGAGGGACATTACGGTGTAGAATACACATAAAAACAAAATTTTTGCTAACTTAAGTTATTTTTTTACTGTTAGTCGATTTCCTATAGCTTACAGCTACAAATTTAGAACAGATTTAGTTAATGTCTATAACCATAAAAGAGATGCATCTAAATCATGTTAATAATCAACATGAAATGCAACTAAACCGCTCATTACAACAACATATAAGTCATTCTCATTTACGCAGAGTTCATGCACAACAACAATACATGTAAATAACTTAGTACAAGATAAAACACTTATCTTTAAACAAGAACCGTGCAACCAACTGCTTGGGATGTGTTGTCGTCCTTATAGACACCTACAAACGTGGAAAAGTCTCAAACCACTTGGTGTGTCCATGGAGGCACAATTCTTAAGTCCAAATCCACTTGTCACCTCGATTTGGACTTCTTTTGTCTAGGCTTACTCCTAAGGAAGCCAGGGGGGGTAGATCCTATTTATGAAGTGAGTTGTTAAGTGATTTCTAGGAGTTAATCTTAGTTTTATTAAGTTAGGGGGAAATCTAACCTATATGGCAAGCAACAATGCAAATGCACAATTTCAATGACAGTGAAAACCTTTCCCTAAGGCCAACTAAGACTGGTGCCTAAATGTTGGGCAAGGGGTCAACTAAGTCTATACAAAAGATTACAAGAATTAAATGATCTAATTACAAAGAGAAACTATACAACAAGTTACAAACGAATTAAAATTATGACAATTATACAATGTAAAAGGTAAGTTACAATATGAACAATAACAAAGATGAGTTAGAAAGATGTACAACAAGAGAAAACTAAAGCCAATGAACTCAACAACTAACTAACCATTAAGCATGTACTTGAAAATGCTGGAAAAGAGCAAGTGCGCAACTTCTAGAGATGATAGAGAGTCAACAAGAGGAAGTGTGCACAACTAACCAAGTGCCCCAAAGAGATGGTGCACAACTTGATGGCATCCTACCCTTGAACAAAAAAACACTTCAACCACAAATGAACCTGAAAGTAAAATGCTCAACTTGAATTGAAATGCTTAGAAATTAAAACCATGAGCATGTAAATGAAATCCTTGAACATCAAGGTCGACAGAACTGAAAGATACTGAAAATAAAGTGCAAGTGTTGTGAAATGTATTAGATAAATTTTAGAAATTTTTTAAGAGTCTCTCTTTGATTAGGGGGCTTAAGCTAATGTGAAACAAACCTAAGCTATGTGACTACCCCTAGACTCTTACCGCTTTGTCCAAAATGATTGTTGGGTGCTCAAGAAGAAGGGAAAACAAGGCCCTTCCCTAGCTCCACAGATCAACCCAAAAAACTTGGGCGCTCAAGCATGGGGGACACTTAGTGTCATGAAGTCATCGCTGACTTAGCACCCCTGTAGCCTCCACAAGCCCCCTTTTTGGTGCCGAAAGTTGTACCAATCCAAAGGGCCTAATTAGACTAGATAAATTGGTCCTCCTAGTCTAGATTGCAAGCTATGAACTACTTGGAATTAAATTGCAAAGTGAAAGATCTTTACTTAAGATACAAGCTAAATTAATCAATTAGATAGTTACACAACTTAAGCAAGAGAGAACAATATTAAATGACTTTGCAAAACAAATTAAAGAATGAGAAGCTAGAGATTAAGCAATTATAGACAATGTGAAAGAAAAACAAACTGAACTATAAACAAGCCTTACGATATAGCATGGGTGGCAAAGCCAAGCCTCTTTGCTAGGTTTAGGCAAAATAATTAAAGAATGCAAGTTAATAAGAGCTTGGAAAGTAAATGACAAGATCCTAGCCACTCAGCTTGTCTTAAGGACAAGTGGGGCAAACAATACTTGAAAATAAAGCTAACAACTTCAACTAAGACACAAGGAGGAGGACTAGCCTACCGATTTTGTGCCAAAGTGGGTGAAAAAAATTAAATAAATGCTTGACAAGAAAAGTAAAGATCACTAGCCTCTCAAACTTGTCTTAAGGACAAGTGGGACAACAAAATTTAAATCTTAAAACAAGAAATAAACTCTAAGTCCTAGCCTTACGATTTATCATGGGTGGCAAAGCCAAGCCTCTTTGCTAGTTGTAGGCAAAAAGAATTAAAAAATGAAGAAATTTTAAAATCTTTGAGAAATGCAAGCCCAAGAGACTCTCTTTGGGATTGATCACAATGTAAGAAAGAAGAAGAAGAAGAGGGTATTCAATGCCCTTACTTGGGAGGTTGTTTCTTGATGATTTGTGGCCCCAAATGGGCAACACCTCTCCTTAACTGGTCCAGAATTGCAAAAAAACAACAAATAAAACTTGTTGGAAAAGCTGCAAAGCAACCATAAAACTTGGAAAATTTTCTATTAGAATTAACCATATTTTTTTAGCATAAAAAATAACATATAATAGATTAAATGAGACCTATTCTATGACAAAAATATATGCAAAAATGTTAGAGAAATATGTATAAAAGAATCAGAAAACTTAAGAGGGTTTTAAGTGGGTGAAAGGATAAATTTCCAGATCTGAAATTTATCCTTCTCCAACCCTTAGTGACCTGCAATTAAAAGAGATCAAGCTACACGACAATGAAGGAGGTGAGTAGATTTAAAATGAATAACAAAATGCTTTGCTAAACCAATAATAAACCACTCAATAAATCTACAATAATACTATCATAGATCTATCCAAGCAAAATGCTTTGCTTGGATCTCCTACACTAGATCTACAAGCTATAACTCAAAAAACCAATAATACAAGTCACCTCCAATGTAGATCCAATCCAAGCACCAAGAATACTCCCAATGCCAACAATTTCCTCCAAAGATTCCTTTATTAGAAACAAGCTTGAGCAAATACTTACTACAAGCTTCAAAAATGAGAGAGAGAAAGATGGGAGAGAGAGAAGAGTGGGAGAGATTTGGGCATAATAACTTTACACTGAGAATAGCTATGAAATGAGGGAGAGGTAGACATTCTTTTATACTTGAGAGAGAGGAAAGACCCCTCTTGGATGAGTTACAAGTGTCACAGATCAAAGAGAAATAGACAAAGTCAAGGAAGAGTCACTTTTAGGGGCTTGGTAGTGAGTTAGGGTTTGCGGGTTGAGTGAGGGAAGGGGGAAAACACTTTTTCCTATAGTCAAACATTAAGTTAAACACTAAGGAGAGCGAATTTAGGGTTTAGGTGGCTTTTTCCACTTAAACTTTTTAATTCCCACGTGTCAATTAGCAAGGGAACACCACTTTAAGTTGTTGGCTAAGCAAGGGGGGTTCTTTAAGTGGAAAATTACTTTTCCAACTTAGGAAAAAGGTTAGGAAACATTTCCCACTCTCTCTCATGACTTTTTGCTCATTTTACAATTTTTGTCTTTTTTAATTTAGACAATTATTTGTTGATTTTTTACTGACTTGGACTCCTCATGGACAATGACCTAGAAAAACTTATTCAATTAAGATTAAACTTGGTCCAAGGGTGTAGGGGGTCTCATTCCATTTCTTTTGAGTACTCACACCCCTATCAAAATCCCCTAGGACGTAATTTTTACATCAAATTTAATTAAAATTACCATTAACTGGGTAATTTTAAAAAATTAAAAAAAACCTACTTAGACTCGACAGAATTCGGCAAGACTCTAGGAGATGTCTATCATGGTTATTTACAATATTCCTAGACCCTAGTTACCCCATGGGCTCGATCATTAGAACACCTTTCACCACTTTGGAGGATTATTGTGAGTGAAAAACTCAAGGGTAATTAAAAATTACCCGAGGATAAAAAAAACTCGATGAAAGGACTTCCCTAATGATAAAGTCCTAGGCAAATAACCTAAATTATGATCTATGCTGACCCATTACATTATTATCCTACGCAGGGGAGCGAAAATTCCAATTACAAAAAGAAGTGCTGAGGGCAAAAATGCCTTGTAGAACCATAAAGTCTTCAACTTTGTTGCACCATCAGGTACATAGCTTCATGGAACATGGAGTTGACCCGTAGTCAAAATAGGTGGTCAACAAGACAAACATTCCACCCAACCATAGACTGATTGTTCAAAATCTCAATGACTTGTCACCCTCGAGTTGAGGCTAGTAATCCACAAAATGGGGTGGTCTTTCACAGTCCACTCACAGCTCATAAAACTCATAACCCAACTGATATTCTCCTACAAATATCCTAAATTTTCTACCAGCTCCTTTCCCTCTGACCTACCCAACCCAAGGAATGCACCATTCGTTTATCAAGGATAACCCAAGGGATGTACCATCTGTTTATTAGGGATAACCCAAGGGATGTACCATCCATTTATCAAGGATAACCCAAGGAATGTGCCATTCATTTATCAGGGTCTCTCTGGCACATGTAGCTAGGAATCTCCCAGCTGGGAACTCAAGGGAACTTGCTGCTAGGAAAACTATCAACAAACCAACATCAACACTTGTTGTTTTAGTGCAACTCATACAAGAGTTCACTCTTTAGGCCTGACAACCTAGATATTCAATTCTCCATCTCCAATTCGCTTAAGTTATGCTCCAGCTACGCTCCAGAATTCACCTTTCATGACTACACCAACTCCAAGCTCTCTTTATTTCTCTCTCCTTTCTTCCCATGCATAAAACTTAATTGACTAAAAATTGTTGTCCCAACCCATAAAAAATTCCTCTCTTGTGGCTTGCCTTTCTTCACTCACATTGTTCTCCAAGCTGATTGTACTCAACCCCCATGTGTCCAATAACTCTGGGATGTGACCACTCACACCCACCCTCTTACATGGATTCAATGATTGGCTTTGGGAACACTCAATCAAAAAGTGGAAGGTTCATATACAATAAACAAGTTTAGGAAAAATGGGTTAAATTAATATACATGGGTAATTCCCCCTTCAACCCCTCTTGACCATTATCCTAGACACTCCTCTCTCTTGTGGATTAATTCAACCCCCATATCTTTTTCATGTCCCCCTAACAACTGACATGAAATTATTATTATTAAAACAATGAAATACAATTTGCATATTACATCCCTTGGCCGTAGATGCGTATTATATCCACATAAGCATTAATTAAATTGGGGATTATAATGGGGATGTTACATTCCCCCTCCCCTACAATTGGGCATCGTTCTCGGTGCACTCAATGCCAATATATATATATATATATATATATGCAAATTTACATCACAATACTTAGAAATAAAAATTATTTAATTTAATAACTCAAGCAACAGTTCCAAAGATCAATCTCAGGTTCCTCTCAACTTGTCGACCCAAGGAATTCACCATTCATTTACCAGGGTTAACCCAAGGGATGCATCATCTGTTTATAAAGGCTAACCCAAGGAATGAGCCATTCGTTTATCAAGGTCCCCAACGCAGTTGGCTAGGACTCTGAAATGTGGTTTTGGATCTCTAGCTTTCCAAAATGGAGCCTTACATTATGCCTTCTTCAAAATTGTAAAAAATTTGTGGGTACTCTGCCCGCATGTTTTCTTCATGCTCCCATGTAGCATCTTCAGGACCATAGCATATCCATTGAACCTTTACCATCCATATGGTTTTTTTCTTGAGCACTTTGACTTTCCGATCCAGGGTGCGTACTGGTTCCACCTGGAAATCCCCTTCGTGCTCCACCTGGATCACATTCCAATCAATTATGTGGTTAGGATCATGTACATATTTCTATAATAATGATACATGAAATACATTATGCACTCTCATGGATACGAGCAATGCTAGAATGTATGCAATTGTCCCTATCTTTTCTAATATTTTAAAAGGTCCACAATATCTCGCTGCCAACTTTGGTAAACTTCCTAATATTAGCGAACTTCTATTTGCCTTCACTTTCAAAAACACCAGTTCTCCCACTTTAAAATCTCTGAAAAATCTATTCTTGTATTCATAACTTTTCTGCCTATCCTGGGCATCCTTTAAATTTTGTTTTATCCTTGTCATTTTCTCTTCCATTTCCTTTAGCAAATCTAGCCCAACAACTGCTCTGTCTGCTAGATTATCCCACCTCACTGGAGTGTTACATTTTCTTCCATACAATGCTTCAAACAGACTCTTCTTCAATGAGGCTTGATACCCATTGTTCTAGGCAAATTCAACTAAATGAATATAATCTTCCCACTTGGATCCTTGATTCATCACATACATTCTAAGCATGTCCTCAATGATCATGTTAGTCCTTTCTGTTTGCCCATCTGACTTTGGATGATATGTTGTACTAAGATTTAGATTTGTTCCAAAGCCTTTGAACAAACCTTTCCAAAAATTCGAAGTAAACTTTGGATCTCTATCTAAAACTATTGTCTTAGGAACTCCATGTAACCTAGTAACTTCCTTCATATAATTTTATGCGATATTTGCTTCCTTGTGTCTAGTCTTTGTTAGAATAAAATGTGTTGCTTTAGTCAATTTATCCACCACCATCATGATGGAATCATGTTGCTTCACTCTTCTAGGCAACTTAGTAATAAAATGAACTGTAACTACTTCTCATTTCCATTTCGAAATGGGAAATGGATGTAGCAAACCTACTGGGTGTCTATGCTATGTCTTCACTTTTTGGCATTCTAGACATATGGTTATGTAATTATCCACTTCTTTCTTCATTCTCGACCAAAAGTACTAGATTCTTACTGCTGCAATTATTTTTTGATATCCTGGGTGTCCAACATATGACACATTATGCATTTCCTTCAGAACTGTTTTTTTCATCTCACTAGAATTCGACACATACACCTTGCCTTTGTACATGACAATCCCATCTTCCTTCAGCTCATAACAATTAAATTTATGATGAAAATTTCCTTGTTGTAATGTTTCTTTTATTTTCACATATTGCTAATCTGAATTTGTTACTGCAATAACTTGATCTTTCAAATATGTCCTATACATGTTGATGGCTGCCACATGCACTTCATGAACTCTCCTGCTGAGTGCATCAACTACTTGATTTTCTTTGCCTTTTATATGCTTAATTTCGAAGTCACATTCACTCAGAAATTCCAACCATCTAGTTTGTCTGGCATTTGGTGTTGGTTTTACAAACAAATGTTTCAGACCACAATGGTATGTTCTTAGCTCAAATTTATTACCCATAAGGTAATGCCTCTACATTTTTAATGCATGTACAATCGCTGCTAACTCCAAGTCATGTGCAACATAATTCCTCTCATGCTCTTTTAATTTTCTAGACTCACAGCATACCACATGGTCCCTTTGACTAAGAACTCCATCGAGTACTTCCTTGCATGCATCGATGCACACAAAAAAACCTTCATTTGGATCTACAATCTTCAATATTGGTGCACTTGTCAATATTTCCTTCAACTACCGAAAACACTTTTCACACTTGGAAGTTCATTCAAATTTTACTCCCTTCTTTTGCAAAGAAGTTATTGGACTTGCAATCTTTGAAAAAATCTTTTATGAAACTTCGGTAATAACCGAAAATACCCATGAATGATCTCACCTTTGGCACATTCTTTGGCATTGGCCATCCTCTAATGACCTCTATCTTCTCAGGATCAAATTATATTCCTACTGTTGAAATTATATGCCCCAAGTAGTGAATCTTCTTTTGGTAAAGATGCACTTACTTAGCTTAGCATACAGTTTATGCTCTCTTAAAACTTGCAACACCATTCTTAAATGTCACTCATGTTCTTTTTCTGATTTAGAATAGATGAGAATATCATCTAAGAACAAAATCACAAACTTGTCCAGGTACTCCCTGAACAGTCCATTCATTAGGCACATAAAAATTGTTGGGGCATTTGATAGCCCAAATGACACTACCATGAATTCATAATGCCCATATCTTGTTCTGAATGTTGTATTGTTGATGTATTCTTCCTTTATCCTTGATTATAGTCTGATCTCAAGTCAATCTTTGAAAAGATTCTTGCACCTTTCAACTGGTCAAGCAAATCATCAATTATTGGCAAATGATACTTATTCTTTACGGTCGCCTTATTAAGCTGCCTAAAATCAATACACAACCTTAAGGTTCCATCCTTCTTCTCCGCAAAAAAAATCGAGGCTCCCCAAGGTGACACACTTGGGCGTATATACCCCTTCTTCAAAAGTTCTTCAAGCTGCATCTACAACTCTTTTAGTTCCGGTGTGCCCATTTTGTAAGGTGTCTTAGACGCCGGGGCAGCTCCTGACACCAAATCAATAGATACATCAATGTCTCTTTTTGGTGGTAGTCCCATAATTTCTTTAAAAACATCTTCAAAATCCTTCAAAACTGGATGGTCTTCAATGCTTCCCACTTTGTCTTTGGTTGCCTCCTCCATATGGGTTGCAAACATTTGACATCCTTTCCTGAAGCTCTTCTTCAACTGCATAGCTGAAATCTCTCTAATAGCTATAACTCTTGGAATGCCTTGAATCTTGCCTTGTTGCCCTTCCTCATCAAGACATGTGATTGTCTTGTTGTAATAGTCTAGGACAACATGATGTTTCTCCAACCAATTCATACCAATTAGACAATCATATGAACCCAATAATATGATGTTTACATCTACCTTTGTATTGAGTCCATTTGTTGGAGCAGGTAGTTTTGGGAGGTAAGCAAGGAAAAATGGACCAAAGGGAACAACGCACGCCAGAAAAGAAGGAAGACCAGTGCGACAAAGGGAAAAGGAAGTAGCGCACGATAGGATTTGCGAAAATTCGACACATGTGGACAAACCTAGCCATGTTAGGGTTAGGGTTTTGGAGTCATAATGTAAGGTTTTTAACTCATTTTGTAGTATAAATAAGATGTATGAGGTAGATTGAAGGAACATCTTTACTTGAGTATCTTGGAGAGATACTTTTGTGTCCCTTTTGAGAGAGAGAGTATCATACTTTTTGTTAGATTTTGTATTTTGATGAGAGTTGTGGAGCTCAAATGGAGTTAATGTTGAGATAGAACTAAGGGTCGGGTCGCAAGCTATGGAGCTTGGTGCGACGTTGGTCAGCCTCACATATCCCATTATGTAATGCATGCAACACTATTTTTTATGAAGAATAAGAAGATCTTTGTGGACGTAACCCCAGGGGGGGTGAACCACGGTAAAACCCTGTGTTGCAATATGTCTGAATGCTTTTGTTATTTATGAAATTATGGATGAATGGTTAGATGAATACATGTGTTAGGGTTTACTTACAACTTGCACTATAATATGTATGCATAATGAATACTATGAGAGAATAGTAGATATGATGAATGGTATGATAGAATGCATGTTTAAGTAGAACAATAGTAAAGAGAGCATCCCTAATCCTTTCCATGGCAACAAACATCTGCGTCCTGAAGTCGCCCATAAGCCATCTCGGGTGAGAATGCATTGTGCACTTCGTGCGCAGTGTAGCCTTCTAGTTTATGAGAAGGGCCAATAGTGAATAGGGTTTTGTTGGAGAACTAAGGTAGAACCCGGTTGAGCCCACACATCCAACAAATGGTTCCGTTGCCGACTGGAACTCGGAAGAACAACCAGGAAGGGGTTTTGATGAAGAAGATGCAGTGGTAAAAAGGGATGTTCAGACTGTGGAATCTTACGAAGCAAGAGATTGAAAGATGGTTGGAAATAAAGCAACTAGAGTTCGCGCAGACAGATAATAAGGGTTCTAGGTATACACCACGCCAATATCTACAGAGGTATGTGTTTACTGATTTGCATGAAGCATATTTTTGTTTCTTTCGAGATATTACAAGAATGGTTATGAAGGTTGAAGGATACACATCCAACTAATTAGATCATGCCAGTAGAGTGGATTGCTGGAAATATTGTGCGATTAGAAAGGGTTAATAACAAATTCACGCGTCCAGTGGATTTTTGGTTAGATATCATTACTGCAGGGTTTATTATTGAATTTGCAGTACATACAACAAAGTCATATACTGTTGCAGAGCATGATTTCTTGAAAGAACCAAGAGGGAGGTACATTAGGTCTCTTTATACATTGATTAAGATCTTATTATATGATAAAGGTGTGACGACCATGGAATCTGACAACTAAATCACTCTATGTGCATGGGGTAACTGGGGGAAGCATAACAGGGAAATCATGATCGGTGATGAAAATACCGGGGAAATCATAAGGAAAGAAGGTGTGACACGCAATAGACGACCCTACTAGTATAAGATGAATAGTAAAAAGAGGGTAGTAGCCGAGTGAGAGGGCTTGGACAGTGACGAGGAAGAGGTAGAGGATCACTGCAGCATGGGGAATATTGAGGATATATTGCGCGTAACATATGAGAGGAAAACTAGAGGTCATGGGTCCAATGTAGAGGAAGGATCTCCATTCCAGATCCGAATTAGTGTGGAACCCACAACCCCATGTGCGACTAAGACAACTAAAGAAGAACCAATTAACTAGCAAGTGAGTAGTGGTGGAAGAATATTTACAGGACATGGGTCCTGTTAGTCCCTAAAGTTGCACTTGACTGTGAGAGGGCAAGCTAAGGCATCATTAGGTTATTGTAATAATATTTTAAGGGTTTTATGAATTGGATTTTTTAAAGGGTGGTTGAAAACTGGTTCAAGGTTTCAAGGTAAACATGAAGTTCAGAATAAAGCCAAGAAATATCACACTCATTTGTCAAAGGGTAGCCACATAGATAGATCAGACAAAATAAGTAAGAATAAGAGACGAAATATGGAAGTCTTCAATATGTTAATCCCATATGGATTTCTTATCTCAAAATATAATTTAGAAACAATAACATGTGCTTGTAAATCAAATCTTGATAATAACAATAACAATAAAATTTTCACTGCATTAATTAAGACCAAGAAAACAATGCATTGCAATTGAAAAATGATCTCAAGCAAGAAAAGAAAAAGAACATGAAAGAAGAGAAAGTTTGACCATCAATATGTCTTTTCCATTAAGTATCAAGGTAGAATAGATCTGTCTTACAAAGAGTACAAAACAGGTCCCTGAATATCCATTTTTTCGACCCTTACTTCTCCTTCTACAGAGTTTATATAGAAACAATACATAATTATCAAGATCCAAAAGATATGGATTTGAAAACCTCCTCAACTATGTTTAGTTTCTTGTTTCAAATAATCAAGGAGAATATCAAATATGATCTCCAAGTCAAATTGATGTGGTGGCTTGTCAACTGCTGTCCATGAGATTTTTTAGGAAAATAAATCTGGCAAATTCCTGAAAAATAGGGTCCAAAAATATATTTGTATCTCCCAAACGGTGATATTTGTGTAAAAACCGAGAGAGATTTTTGTAAAGGGGCCCATTCCCAACAAAAACCGCTTTTTGTTTCCAAAAATTCATCTCTAGTTGTTCTGCAACCTCTCCCAAAATTACTGACTAAAACATGAAATTATGTATTGTGAAATCTCAGAAAATTAAGCCTCAAAGATATATTTGAATCTCTTTAACTGTGATAGTTGTGTAAAAAACGAGAGAGGTTTTTGTGAAGGAGTATGTTCCAAACAAAAACCTATTTTTTTTCAACAAATTCATCTCCAGCTGTTATGAAACCTCTCTTGAAGATAATGACTAAAACAGGTAAAAAAACAAACTATTTCCTATAGCTTTCTCAGAAAAATAGGCCTCAAAGATAAATTTGAATCTCTTTAAATGTGATAGATTTTTAAAATCCAAGAGGGTTTTTTTATGAAGGGGCATGTTCCCAACAAAAACCTATTTTGGTTTCAACAAATTCATCTCCCTAGTTTCAGAAACTGCTCTTGAAGATAAGGACTAAAATAGGAAAAACAAAGTATTTACTGTATTTGATTTCTATTTTTTCTTCTTTCTGTTGTGTTGATCTTTACTTTTTGAAATCTCGTATCTTCTCTTGCTGTTTGGAATTCCATCACTCCACCTGATATTTTTCTTTCTTTTATTGCTTCACCATTTTCAGGAGTTCTTTAATCTTGTCTTTATCACTTCTAATCTTGACTTTAAATTCTGGAAATTCTTCTGCAGGTGCAGGTTTGTTCAGGTCTATAGAAGCCTTGGGTTCTCTAAGTTTGATTTGGTATCTAGAGGACAATTTTGAGCTATGATCATCATCAGAACTATCTGAGTCCATGGCCTCTGGGATATCTGGAATCTGATCTGAATCTTTAGGAAGGTAGTCTTTGTCATAAAAAATTCCACCTGTACCTTTAAACAATGCTTCAACTTTTGAGGATTTGGTGGTTGCTCTTGTTATCTTGGTTGCAGAGGTTTCTTCTTTGATTGGGGATTCATCAACTATAACACTCTGTTTCTGTGTAGCTGATCTCTTCCCTTTGGATTTTTTAGATTTGCTTGGCTGTGGATCATTATTTAGAGACCAGATTAACCAATCTCAGGGTCTCTGTACTTCCTTCAAAGAAGAAACAACTAATGTCTTTATCAAAACTTGGTGGAATAGACTGCCTTTGGCTATGGTAGGATGAGACTGTACCCTTTTGGACATCTTAGATAGAATTTTGAGTAGAAAACATGGTAAATTTAGTTGGTAATCTCCATTGATGTGCATTAACAATCTGATATGATAAATGTAAACTAGTGAGAACCTACCTTTGCATGTAATATATTTGTGAATTATAATCAAAGCAATATGCCACTCCTTTCAGATCCAGCTGTGTGGTACTCCTTTTTTCCAATTAGGGTTATGTTTCTCTTGGTACCAGGAACTGGTTCACGAATTCCATAACCACGTGCTCTTTTTTCCACCACCTTTCTCCCCCAATTGGAAATTTGCAAGCTCTTGCAATGGAGTGTTCAGTCACCATCATCAACAATTTTCCAATCACAACTTCGAAACCATCGAATTTCTGTGCGAATATCATGGAGACTTGTTCATCATGTCCTTGGAAAGTGGTGAAAAATTCGAACCAACCTGCGTCTTTAAACTTTTGCGCCATCTGTGGGTAAGCTTCAAGCAATTATGTGGCTTCAGGTTCCAACCTAATGATATGTCCACTATTCTTCGATGCCATGTGATTGATACAGTTCTGTAAAACTCTGTGCGATTTGAAACTGGGAACTTTGAGACGTGTGGCTGTTAGATCATAACAATTCCTCTAAATTCAATATCTGCACACCACATCTGATATATTAGAATAATAGATGATGGTATCATTTAATAATATCGGGAAGGGATTGATTTGATGAAGGCCCTTGCAGGTACAACTCGATCTCATTCATACAATGGTTTAAACTGCATCATCAACTCGAGCAAAGATCGTGGAGCACATGCAGGTCCTTTATCCACGATTTGTGCAATCATGATAAGATTTGGGTTGGCTGGCGCATGTCAAAACATAATTACCTTAGTGCTGCAGGGATAATGTTATTCATGTAGCGCCATTCATGACTTGGCAATAATTTGAAATTTCAAAATTCAAATAGACAAGTGATGTGACAAATCTCATTAATTCACGTCCTAAACCTTCCAAAACTTAAGAAAATTATTTCAAAGTGAAAAAATTGCAAAACATAGCAAATCAAAACAAGGGTAAAAGTCTAAAAATCAAGGAACAAAGTATAAGCAGGGAGGATTTAGGATTAGGGATACTCACTGAATCAAGAACAAAATTAGAGACTAACACTGGCTCCTTCTGGGGGTGAAGTTTTAATGATACAACTTTAAGAACTGCAGACCAATGCCTTTACCTAGCTTCTGATTCACTAATTTCCCTGCTTTGTCATCCTTTATTTACAACACAACTTTATAAGAACAAGTCCATTGGGTATATGGTGTCTTTATTTGAGCTCAAAAATAACAACAACAAAAGTGCAAGTAGTCTTTCCATTGGGCTATGGAGTCCTTATCTTGCATACTGAAAACAAATTGCTCGTATGCAATCTTATTCAACCATTCTACTCTACTTTCCTGTTGAAATCATGCTGATTATGTGTAGGCGAATTTCCAATGCAACCATGAAATGATTTCACTTCCAAGAGGCTCTTGTTCCTTGCAGGTAAATAAGAAAATGTAGAAAAGATGATATTTTTGCAGCAAAAAATGAATGGGCAGCCTATACTTACAGCTGCAATTTTCTTTAATTCCACACGTTGCAAAATTTTGAATCTCTGTAAACACGAACTCCATGTAGAGAGCCACATGATCCTGCCAATGGTACTACATCTCTAGCTGATACAAGAAGCCATATTGTTGCTCTATGATTTATGCTTCATTTATGAGAGCATAGTTCATTTGAAGATCACTGGTTTTATCAAAAGCATCTGGAACCTGCTCATATGCTTCTTGGATAACATTGTTGAAAACAACGTTATCATCATGAGAATCAAGAGGTTGATATTCATCTTCCACGCTGCCTTCAGATGCATAACTATCATACACCATCTCCGACTCTTCGTGGACGATGGAATTAATGCCTTCATGAATTTGCTAGTTAGAATTTTTCATATCATCAACATATGGATCCACGACTTCAAGATCATCATCATACTCATCAAATATTTGAAAAAAAATTTGAACTCTGAAAACCAATGACCTCTACTTCACGATCATATTGATAAAATGAGTGTATATATGTTGCTTGATCATCATAAGACTTTTTACCATAAGACACATATGAAACAACATCAAATACATTTGCAACTGTTCGTTTTTCTTTCTCATTTACAGTATGGTCTTCAACAAGAATTTCTTCAGTCAACAACTGATCTTCAAACAGATTAGGAACAACATTTGTATCATAGTCACTATTATTAGAAACATTCAAATTGATACCAAATGCATCTAAAGTATCATTATTATGAATTTCAAGATCAGAATGTTGAAAATATTCATGTTGTAGGACAGATTTAGAAGAAGATATGACTGATAATGAATCTTCTTCCTCTTCCTCGATGTAATTATCCTCTTCATCTGTACTGCTAGAGTAATCAATTTCTTGAGAATAATATCCTGATTTACATTGCTCACAACAATCTACCAGAAGAAGCTCAGTTGGAAAATACCTTTTACATTGTTCATTGAATGCAGCATGAAGTTCTCTTCAAGAAGAAATGCTGGAAGAAGGAAGAGATCTGTACCAGACACATGCATCACCCTCCAAAGAGTACATAAACATTTTCATCAATGCATCTCCATGATGAATATTCAGCTGATCCATGCATTGATGAAACTTAATCAAATGTAGTGTCAGATTGTCCTCATCCTTTTCCCTGAACCGTGGAAGGAAATCTCCCCATATATCAATAGTGGGAACATCATTAGGGAAACCAACAATAACAGAGAAATTAAATGGTGCAAACCTTCGTGCCAAAATAGCTTCTATAGCCTTTGACATCTTGGATCAGTGGAGTTGTCAATAGATTCTTCCTTCATGGAGTTTCCAGGTGAATGATACAGTAAGAAAAAGTATCCAACTCCTGTTCACTATCAAGAGCTAGAATTGATTATTGTTGTTCTCCTAGGGATAAATACTTTGTGTCTCCGTCCCCACCAACGGTGCCAAAAGATGTTAGTCCCTAAAGGTTCACTTGACTATGAGAGGACAAGCTAGGGCATCATCAGGTTATTGTAATAGTATTTTAAGGGTTTTATGAATTGGATTTTTTAAAGGGTGGTTGAAAATTGGTTCAAGGTTTCAAGGTAAACATGAAGTTCAGAATAGAGCCAATAAATATCACACTAATTTGTCAAAGGGTAGCCACATAGATAGATCAGACAAAATAAGTAAGAATAAGAGAGGAAATGCGGAAGTCTTCAATCTGTTAGCCCCATATGGATTTCTGATCTCAAAATGTAATTTAGAAACAAGAACATGTGCTTGTAAATCAAATCTTGATAATAACAATAAAAGTAAAATTTTCACTGCATTAATTAAGACCAAGAAAACAATGCATTGCAATTGAAAAATGATCTCAAGAAAGAAAAGAAAAAAAACATGAAAGAAGAGAAAGTCTGACCATCAATATGTCTTTTCCATTAAGTATCAAGGTAGAATATATCTATCTTACAAAGAGTACAAAACAGGTCCCTGAATATCCAATTTTTCGACCCTCACTTCTCCTTCTATAGAGTTTATATAGAAACAATACATAATTATCAAGATCTAAAACAAATGGATCTAAAAACCTCCTCAACTATATTTATTTTCTTGTTTCAAATAATCAAGGATAATATCAAATCTGATCTCCAAGTCGAATTGATGAGGTGGCTTGTCAACTGTTGTCCATGAGATTTTTTAGGAAAATAAATTTGGGAAATTCCTGAAAAATAGGGTCCAACAATCTCTTCGTATCTCCCAAACGGTGATACCTGTGTAAAAACCGAGAGAGGTTTTTGTAAAGGGGTCCGTTCCCAAAAAAAACCTCTTTTTGTTTCCAAAAATTCATCTCCATCTGTTCTACAACCTCTCCCAAAATTACTGACTAAAACAGAAAATTATGTATTCTGAAATCTCAGAAAATTGGGCCTCAAAGATATATCTGAATCTCTTTAACTGTGATAGCTGTGTAAAAAAATAGAGAGGTTTTTGTGAAGGAGCATGTTCCAAAAACAAACCTCTTTTTTTTTTTCAACTAATTCATCTCCATTTGTTCTGAAACCTCTCTTGAAGATAAGGACTAAACCAGGTAAAAAAACAGAGTATTTCTTGTAGCTTTCTCAGAAAAATAGGCCTTAAAGATAAATTTGAATCTCTTAAAATGTGATAGATGTGTAAAAACTGAGAGAGTTTTTTTTGAAGGGGAATGTTACCAACAAAAACCTCTTTTGGTTTCAACAAATTCATGTCCATAGTTTCATAAACTGCTCTTGAAGATAAGGACTAAAACAAGAAAAATAGAGTATTTCTTGTATTTGATTTCTATTTTTTCTTCTTTCTGTTGTGTTCATCTTTACTTTTTGAAATCCTATATATTCTCTTGCTCTTTGGAATTCCATTGCTCCACCTGAGCTTTTTCTTTATTTTATTGCTTCACCATTTTCAGGAGTTATTTAATCTTGTCTTTATCACTTCTAATCTTGACTTTAAATTCTGGAAATTCTTCTGAAGGTGCAGGTTTGTTCAGGTCTATAGCAGCCTTGGGTTATCTCAATTTGATTTTGTATCTAGAGGATAGTTCTGAGATATGATCATCTTCAGAACTATTTGAGTCCATGGCCTTTGGGATATCTGGAATCTGATCTGAATCTTTAGGATGGTAGTCTTTGTCATCAGAAATTCCACCTGTACCTTTAAACGATGCTTCAACTTTTGAGGATCTAGTGGTTGCTCTTGTTATCCTTGTTGCATAGGTTTCTTCTTTGATTGGGGATTCATCAACTGTAACACTCTATTTCTGTGTAGTTGATCTCTTCCCTTTGGCTTTTTTAGATTTGCTTGGTTGTGGATTATTATTTAGAGATTGGATTAACCAATCCCAGGGTCTCTGTACTTCCTTCAAAGAAGAAACAACTAATGTCTTTATAAAAACTTGGTGGAACAGACTGCCTTTGGCTGTGGTAGGATGAGACTGTACCCTTTTGGACATCTTTAGATAGAATTTTGAGTAGAATATAGGGTAAATTTAGGGGGTAATATCCATTGATGTGCATTAACAATCTGATATGATAAATGTAAACCAGTGAGAACCTACCCTCGCATGTAATATACCTGTGAATTATAATCAAAGCAGTATGCCACTCCTTTCGGATCCAACTGTGTGGTACTCCTTTTTCCCAATTAGGGTTCTATTTTTTTTGGTAGCAGGAACTGGTTCACGAATTCCATAACCATATGCTCTTTTTTCCACCACCTTTCTCCCCTAATTGCAAATTTGCAAGCTCTTGAAATGGAGTGTTTAGTCACCATCATCAACAATTTTCCAATCACAACTTCGAAAGCATCGATGTTCTGTGCGAATATCATGGAGACCTGTTCATCATGTCCTTGGAAAGTGGTGAAAAATTCGAACCAACCTGCATCTTTAAACTTCTGCGCCATTTGTGGGTAAGCTTCAAGCAGTTCTGTGCCTTCAGGTTCCAAGCTAATGATCTGTCCACTCTTCTTCGACGCCATGTGATTGATACGGTTATGTGAAAAATTGCACGATTTGAAACTGGGAACTTTGAGACCTATGGCTGTTAGATCATAACAATTCTTCTAAATTCAATATCTGCACACCACATCCGATATATTATAATAACAGATGATGGTATCGTTTAATAATATCAGGAAGGGCTTGATTTGATGCAGGTCCTTGCAGGTACAACTCGATCTCATTCATACAAGGGTTTAAACTACATCATCAACTAAAGCAAAGATCGTGGAGCACATGCAAGCCCTTTATCCATGATTTGCGGAATCATGATAAGATCTGGGTTGGCTGACGCATGTCAAAACATAATTACCTTAGCGCTACAGGAATAACGCTATTCCTGTAGCGCCACTCATGATTTGGCAATAATTTGAAATTTCAAAATTCAAATAGACAAGTGATGTGACAAATCTCATTAATTCACGTCCTAAACATTCCAAAACTTAAGAAAATTATTTCAAAGTGCAAAAATTGCAAAACATGGTAAATCAAAACAAGGGTAAAAGTCTAAAAATCAAGGAACAAAGTATAAGCAGGGAGGATTTAGGATTAGAGATACTCATTAAATCAAGAAAAAAATTAGAGACTGACAGGTCCAATAGCAGAAGTGCAAGTTCAACAATCAACAGTCAAGTATCTACACCGCGTGGAGGTGGTAGTTCAACAAATTTCACTATGGCAGGACAAGATCTAACTATTAGGTTACCAGAGTTTCGATGGGATGAGTCAAACGATCTAGAAAAACATGTGTTTATCTGTGAGAAGATATGGGTAGCAAAGTAGATTACAGATGAAGATACAAAGGTCACGCAGTTTGCAATCATATGTAGAGACTGCGCATAAGACTGGTACATGGGTCTCGCAACAAATAATCCAATGGGAATGCCTACAACTGTAGCAGAGGTGAAGAGGCAATTAATCAATGAATTTCAGAAACTAAGCTCAGAAGACCAGTTTATGAATGAAATGATAGAGATTAAGCAGAGACCAGGAGAATTAGTCTAGGAAGTGGACCAAAAGTTCAAGAGGCTAAAAGGTAAGTTAAAGTACACTATTATTGATACACAACATAGACATTTGTTTGTTAATTCTATGTTACCACACTTGAAGTATCCTTTGAGACAACAAAAATTCCAAAGTTAGGCCGAGGCTCTGTAGGAATCCTTGGAGCTAGAGGAAAACCAGTACAAGCATACAAATCCAACTATGGAAGAGTTGAGACAAGATCTAAATAAATTAACATTCCGGTTAAATTAGAATAAAGGTAAAGAGAAAAGAGAAGATCTCTGGTGTACAATGTGCAATATAGAAGGGTACCACAAGAATGAGTGCCTGTTATTTGCACAGTATATAGGAGTGGGTATGCAAAACCGCTTATCTTCAGGAGGACCATGGTGTGAGATCTGCAAAGTACATTGGCATGATCCCTATCATTGTCCCATGATGCATAAGTATCAGAAAATACCAAAGGGTACATTTTGTAACTTTTGTAAGTTAGTTGGACACGAAGACAAGGGTTGTAGAACCTTGGAGATGATGAAAGAAAGGATTGTAGATACATACAGGGTGAAGAATGAACATGTAACAAGACAACTTCCGCAACAACCACAATAGAACAATGTGCAACAGTCGTAGTGTAATGATGCACAAAATTTTTGCCGCATAACCATAGTATAATGCGCATCAGTTTCAGGGGCAACAACAGTATAATCATGCACAACAGTGCGCAGCACCACCACGATACAATAACGCGTAGTCGCAGTATAACCAAGGACCACAATATAACACTATGCACAGATATAATCAAGGAAACAAATGAGGCTTTGAAGGAGGAGGTCATGGAGGAATAGGCTTTGGAGGAGGTCGAGGACTAGTAGATTGTCATAACTATCAGAAACCAGTGCACTATGCAAGAGACTACCCACAACCACCTGCAACATGTATGTATTGTCGCGCAACAAACCATGAAATCGAAGATAGTCCAACACTTTTGATAAAAATACAGGACAAGAGGAACCAAACCAATCAGAACGTACAATGGATTGTTGAAAATAGAGAAGAGGATGACAAGAAGATTAACATAGTTACCAGAGGGGGAGCTAACATAAGAGAATATGCAGAAAAGAAGGATCAAGATCAATATGAGTGGGTTAGGAAGAATACAACGCCCGAACAAAAGTTTGATGCACGCAAAGAAAAAGAGATATTCAAAGAGGCTAAACAGGGGCTTCAGAAACAAAATATTTCGTCTACTTCAGGGACTAAACTAGAAGATGAGACACCAGTGTATGACATGCCTTCATTATTTGATCAGACCAATCAAGAGCAGTCTTTAGACCAAGTAAGTAACTTAAGAAACTTTTTGGGGTCATGTGTAAAATTGCTGAATGATAAAAATTCCTTACAAGTACTACATAATTTGTTAGAAAAGTGTAATTATGGGGAAGAAGGGGTAAAAAGAGTAAATCAGGTCTGAAAGAAGAGAAGAACAAATAGAGAATTCAGATTGAATGCCAACATAGGAGATTTTAACATGGTAGATATCATACTAGACTTAGGATCTGAAGTCAATGTTCTGACAAAGAAGACATGGGAAGCTATGGGAGAACCTCAACTGGGATACTCACCTATTCAGTTGAAGTTAACAAATCAACATAGAGTGGTATCAATTGGAATATTGAAGGGGATACCGGTAGATCTGGATGGTGTGCTCACCATGGAAGACTTTGAAGTCATTGACATAGTAGATAACACTTCACCATATCCAACACTATTGGGTATGGATTGGGCCTTTGATAACCAAACTATCATCAATTTGAAGACAAGGAAGATGATATTTGAGTCTGGAGAATACAGAGTTATTGCACCTTTGGATCTCTCAGAAGGAGGAAGGTATGTGGAACCTACAACAAACAATATTCTGATAGAATATGTGAATCAATTATACAAAACTACCGCCTGCCAAGAGGATTACATCAACCCAACTACAGATGGAATTCCTAGTTGGAGGAGTATTAGTTCTTGTGCTTCAGACTCTGACACATGACCGAAAAACTGGAAGCAAAGACTACATGAATTATCTACTAGGAGATGCGCCAAAATGATGCGCACGCTGAGATGAGTTGGTACAAAGGTAAGAGAACCTCCCACTTTTTATGGTCTGAAAGACTTATAAGATTTTTTAATGAAGTGTGAGGTAGAAGTTATGGAAAATCATAGATTACCAACATTGGACATTGCTTTGAAAGCTACACCTGCAAGATGGTGGGGAACACACAAGGAGAAGATTAATAACTGGTTTCAGTGTAAAAGATTACTGTGCAAATCAGGAGAACATATTTCTGGAGAAATACGATGGATTTCGACAACCCCGAGAACATGTAGAGAGATGCATGGTTCAATGGAGATTAGTACCCCTAGAAGAATGGCTACACTGTTTCATTCACACACTAGAAGGCATTCCAAGGAACTGGTACACAGAACATGAACAACGTAGAGAAACTACAAATTGGAAGGAAATGCAGTAGAATTTTGTGGATACCTTTGCCTTTGAGCATGCGATCCCAAAGATAGATACAACATTAAAGGTGGTAAGAGATAGTATATTTGAAGAACCAGAATTTGACATTGTTACAACATATCAGAACCAACATAGACAGACTGTCAAACAATTGTTACACTGTTATCATGTCGCAGAAGAAGAAGATCCTGAAAAAACCTACACAATATGCAGATACCATAAATCGAATGTGAAAGGGAAGTATAAGGTCCCAAGCTAGATTCAAAAGATTATGCTGCACCATAAAGATCAAGAAGGTCAACATTGGAACTGCAGAAAACCCAAAAATGACAAGTATTGGAGATTATTGTGATAATCAGACAGTAGAAAGGATCACAGAATTATTGTGCGAATACAATGACTTATTCCTAGTGATATTCTCAGAGATGAAGGGATTAGCAGGAGAGCTAGGAGAGATAAAGATCCCATTTAAGCCAGAAGCAAGACCTATCAGACAAAGACCTTACAGATTGAATCCAATATACAAAGAGAAGGTGAAGGAAGAAATTGACAAGATGTTAGAAACTGGTGTCGTAGAACCTATAGAAGAGTCATAATGGATCAATCCTATGGTGGTGCAGGAAAAGAATCAAGGAGGGATTAGGATTTGTGTAGATTTGAAAAAATTGAATGATGCTTGCCTACATGATCCTTTTCGTACCCCATTTACAGATGAATTTTTGGAGAATGTAGGACGTCAAGAAGCTTATTCTTTTACAGATGGTTTTCAGGATATCATGAGATTAGGATCGCATCAGAAGATAGACACAAGACTTTATTTGCGACAGAGTGGGGCTCATTTCAATATAAAATTATGCCATCTGGATTGAAGAATGCACCAACCATTTTTTCAAGGGTAGTAGTAGCATCTTTTAAGGACTTTATTCATAAGTTTTTATAGGTTTACTTGGATGATTGGACAATGTTCAGTATACTGAAGAATAATGTTGAAGTATTAAGGCTGATGTTGGACACATGCAAACAGTCTCATATATCATTGAATATCAAGAAATGTATTTTCAACACACCTTTTGGGATTTTTTTAGGACATGTGGTATGTAAACATGGTCTACTGGTTTATCCTACTAAAATTGTTGTCATAGTTAACTTACCACCACCAAAGTCAGTGTGCCAGTTGAAGAGTACACTGGGCTATACATGGTATTACATAAAGTTCATAAGAGGATATGCACATATTACTGCTCCAATGGAGAAGTTGTTGAAGAAGGACACTAAGTATCAATGGAATGATGAATGCCAACAGAGTTTGGATATTTTGAATGAGAAGATGGTTACTACGTCGATTTTAGTCTTTCCAAACTAAGCAAGAGAATTTCATGTGCATGTGGATGCATTTGCAATAACATTAGGAGCATTATTAACCTGACTAAGCGAATGTGATATAGATCACCCTATTGCATTTGCAAGCAAAAAGCTATTAGATTCATAGGAGAACTATAACACTACAGAAAGAGAAGGATTAACTATGGAGTATGCTTTGCATACATACAAACATTACTTGTTAGGGAAACATTTCAAGATGTTCAAAGATCATTCCGCTCTGAGATATTTAGTCAATAAGCCAATGTTGGGAGGAAGGATATGCAGATGGCTAATTTTGTTCCAAGAATTTGAATTTGAAGTTGTGGTGAAGCCTGGTAGATTGAATGCAAGACCATAACACTTATCCAAGATAACTAATGGAGAAGAACCGAGTAATTTGGAAGACAACTTTCCAGATGCAATATTGTTTACAATACATATAGCTTATGAGTACTTTGATGATATTATTGAGTTTTTTAGTACATGATTTGCACCAAGAGAATTTACTACCGCACAGAAGACAAATTTGATGGTCAGAGCTGCATATCATTAGTTGATTGCAGGTCATTTATACAAACTTGGAACAGAAAACATCTTGAGGATATGTGTGATAGAGAATGAAAGGCCTATCATTTTAGCAGAGGCACATGAAGGGATTGTTGGAGGGAATTATGCAGGAAAAGCTACCGCGCAAAAGGTATTGCGCGAGGGTTATGATGGCCAACAATTTATAATGATTCAAAGGAATATTGTCAGAAGTGTGATGTTTGTCAAAGAGTTGGGAAGCCATCTAGGAGGGATGAGATGCCATTAAGACCTCAAGTAAATTTACAAGTGTTTTATAAATGGGTAGTAGACTTTGTAGGTCCAATTAATCCACCAACTAGAAGATCAAGAGCCAGATATATTATTACAATGACACAATACTTGACCAGATGGGCTGAGGCAACACCAGTAAAGGATTGCAATGCAGAGATTGCAGTGTAAGTTTTATTTGAACATGTAGTGATAATATTTGGATGTCCAAGAATATTGATGAGCTATCAGGGGACTCACTTCATTAATAATACAATTGTGGCAATGCTTGAAGACTTTAAGATACATCACCAAAATAACACTCCTTATCACCCTCAAGCAAATGGAATAGGGGAAGTCTTCAACAAGATTTTGGAGAATGCCTTGACAAATATTTTTAATGTGAACAAAGATGATTAGGATTTGAAGGTACCAATAGTACTTTGGACTTATAGAACTACCTGTAAGAAGATAACAGGGAAGACACCTTTTAGATTGGTGTATGGACATGAAGCGATAGTTCCCTTAGATTATTTGATACCAAGTCTGCACATTGTAGCAATTAAAAATACGACAAAAGGGGCGGAACATAGGAAAGATTGGTTCAAATGATGGAATTAGAAGAGGACATAATCATGGAAGGTTTCCATCAGGAGGTACATAAAGCAAAGGATAAAACATGGCATGATAGACATATTAAGAAGAAGAATTTTAAGGAAGGAGATCTAGTTCTCCTCTATGATAGTAAGTATTTGCAACACCTAGGGAAGCTTATAATGCATTGGATAGGGCCATATCAGATAAAGTCTATTACAGATGGAGGTGTTGTACAACTGCAAGATTTAGCAGGCAAGGAAGTTCAAGGATTGGTAAATGGTAGTCGACTGAAACTGTATAGGGACGATTGACCTACTAACTCTTAGTAGTTGCAACACAACAAGTAGACTTGTACATATTGTAATTAGTAGGAGTTAAAAGAATAAAATGAAAGAGAAAATTAGAAAAATGAAGAAAAACCCAAAAAGTAGTAGTTAGAGGAATAAGTGAGAGACAGATAGTTGATAATGACAGAGTGTAGTAGACAGAAAATTGGTGCAACAAAATTCATAAGACTGCGTGCAGGAAAAGTAAACACCACGCGACATGATGGAGAACAAACAAAAAAATGGAAAATAGGTGAGCGGAAAATAAAGGATGCATCAGAGCATTAATAACCGCAGCTATAAAAAGGGAAAAGCTCGAAAAAGTTCAACTCTTAGTGATTTTTGAGAAACAAAGAACTTATAAGAAAAGCAGAGGGTTATTGAGAAATAAGGACAATAATTTATGCACAAAGCAAGAAAGACGGCACCTCCCAAAGTTGGTGGCCCCGGACAATTAGCAAGGATGACCCGACAGACAGGGAAGAAAAAGGAAAGAATAACAGAACCATAAAATATTGTGGAGGTGGAGGATATTACAACCGCAGAGACTGAATCAATCAGTCCAACAAGGGTAGACGAAGAAAAATCAGCTGCAGAAGAGGTGAAAATGGATCAGAGCACATGACAACAAAAATCAGAAAACCCTAACAATGGGGCAAGCCTTAATTCAAAAAACTCTGCAAGAATGGAGGAGACAGAAAAACAGAGTGAGGGGACCCTAAAATAGGAAGTCGTCGCAGAAGAAGTCTTGGTTGAAGACATTACATGCTAACAAGAAACATAGGGCGAAGAAGAAGAAGAAGACAAGGAAGAACTTGCAGAAGAAAACCCAGCTGCGGGACGAAAAAGGAAAACAACAGGTGCTCTAAGCAAACAAACCTAAGTGGATATCATGCTACCTCATATCCCAGATGTCGTAATTTTAGTTGAAGACATGCTCGGAAAAGTGGAAAAATTGAAGTATGCAAATCATGATGTAACATACACAACAAGGAGGAAGTAGGACCCTCAGGAAATCAATTTTTGGAGCCCGCACAGTGGATCAGAAGATTATATAATTCAGGTATTATGAAATTGCTGGAAATACCACATTTTAGGTGCGATAAGAACATGGAAAATTGTGTGAAACAACGTCTGGAAAGGGTACATGGATGTATCATGTGGATGGAAAGGCTGATCCATATAGATGTAGAACTCATAGCAAAAATCACAGGGTTGCCAACCAACGACGTAAAACCAGAGGATTACTTGGAAAACAAAGAAAGGGACAAGGAGATAACATAAGAGGTTAAAACACAGTTCGTGACAAACATGGGAAACAAGGGCATATTGATAAAGGATGTCAACGATCCCGTGATGAGGTTTTCCACAAAGCTTATGGCTTGTAAACTCTTGAGGAAGTGTAGAAAGGAAGAGGCCCTGACAGGAGTCACAACAACAACTGTGCAGTGAACAACATGCATAGTTTTAAGTTGGGTGCCCTATTTATTGAACCAAATTTTGATAAACTGTAGGACTGCACAGGATAATGGGACATAATTCCATTACTCTTGGATATTGATATGGGTATCATTGGTAGGATGGAAGGAACCCAAATTCACAGCCTTTCTGGACAAAAGAGGAAAATATCACGCAACGCGATATACAACCTTATGGTAGGCAAAAGACACTAAGAACCAACAAGCGAATAAAACAGTGTTTGCAATGTTCCTAGAAGATATGCAACATAATACAACTAACATGTGGATAATCCCAATTGAACTAGTCAATGAAAACAAAGGAATTGCTAACTTTAAGGCTTCAAGAGACCACATGTGGATTTAGGCCAGAAGAGATCCAAAGAAGAAGTGGCTAGAAATGAGGTACTGCACAACGCGGGAGGAAGTAGAATGGATAATGAAGGACTGTCATGCGCAGTGGAAAGTTCTAGTAACTAAGAAGAAAGGGACAAAACCTAAGGAACAAGCAGAGGAAGGTCCATCAAGGAAGACATGCAGTCTAGAAGACAATACAAGGAAGGCTGCAGAGCACAATCAAACCTTAGGGAGTAGCACAGTAGTCAAGAAGCCAAGGAAGAAAGACATTGTGTCAAGGACATAAGTGAAAGGAGACAGAGAGTAGGTAAAGGGATATAGCTCTCATAAAAAGGAGGTACATGATGAAAAAACGACAAAAAAAGAAAACCGAGGCACAAACCTCAACCCCAACCAAGAAGAGGACTGGAACATAGGAGGGAGAAATAAGGAAGAAAATGAAGTACCAAAAGAATCCCCCAGTACTCACTATCATAGAAGTCGATGTAGATTTCATCGCAAATAAAGTCCAAGATATAGGGGAGAATGGAGTACTTGCAGCAAAAGCACAAAGAGAGGAAATTATGGAGAAGTTAGTAGAAGTGCATGAAATTCTACAGAGGCTGCAGATAAGTACAATGCATCATCCTACAATGAAAAAAAAAGAAAAAGAACAGGAAGCACCAATACAAAAAGAACATGAAGAGACAATACATAAAATAGTAAAGGGCAGTGACATGTTTAAGGTCATGTGAGAAATGTTGGAACTAGATGAGAACACAACACATAAATAGGTGAAGGACATAGAACATCTAGAGTTGGTTCTGGCACACATACCCATAAAGGTGTTATACGCGTTACATGCGAGTGTGATGCAAGAGGTCCAGTCTAGAGAAAGGGTAGATGCCACCAACCTACAGATCGATAGGAAGGTTAAGGAGATATTGTATGTAACTTGTGAGCAAATAACACTCGATAAGGAGGAGGAGAAACAACACGCAGACAAACTAGAGAAGAAACTCACAGAAGTCTACAACATCATACTAGATTGCGCGCAGGAATTGGAGGTCACAACATAAGAAAAGATACAAAACATTGCACAAACAATGGAGAGATATAAGTAGTAGATAGATGAGTTAACAGAAAAACTGACACCAAGCACACCCCCAAAAGTGAGGGAACTGAGACAACATGAGGCTACACTGTGCACATAGATAACATAATGCAGGAAGTAAAAGAAGTTGCGAAATTGTATGAAAAGATTGCAGACATTTGGACCAGCCTAGGAGAAGATGAGAGGATACAACAATTGGATCAAAGACATGAAAAGGTGACCAAAAAAGTATAGGATTTAAAACAGAGGCATAAAGCAATGGCCATCCTCGAAAGGATGAAGAGTGTGCAGGAAATGAAGAACCCGGATGTAGAATTGAAGGAAGTACAAGGAGAAAAATAAGCAAGGCGAGATCAATTGGAGCCATTGCAGCAAGAGGTCGAAAGACTGATATAATAACTGCAAACAGAGAAAGGAAGACTAGCACAGGCACAAGCAAAAAGAAGGGAAGTGTTGAAAGAGCACATGTCAACGCAAGATGTGGAGATACTCGAATAAAAGAGTGCACAGGCAAAGGAGAAAGTGACAGATTTGGAAAATAAGTTTCATGGACTAGAGGTAGCACTGCAGCAAGTGAACTAAGTCTAAGTGGCTCGGGATGAGCCACATGTTAGTGTTGGGGGTGTGTTGGAGTAGGCATTTTTGGGAGGTAAGAAAGGAAAAATGGACCAAAGGGAACATCGTGTGCCAAAAAAGAAGGAAGACCAGTGCGACAAAGGGAAAAGGAAGAAGTGCGCGATAGGATTTACGGAAATCCAACGCATATGTGGACAAACCTACCCATGCTAGGGTTATGGTTTTAAAGTCATAATGTAAGGGTTTTAACCGATTTTGTAGTATAAATAAAATGTATGAGGTAGATTGAAGGATCATCTTTACCTGGGTATCTTGGAGAGAGACTTTTGTGTCCCTTTTGAGAGAGAGAGTTTCATACTTTTTGTTAGAGTCTGCATTTTGATGAGAGTTGTGGAGCTTAGATGGAGTTAATGTTGAGATAGAACTGAGGGTTAGGTCGCAAGTTGTGGAGCTTGGCATGACAATGGTTAGCCTCACATATCCCATGATGTAATGCAGGCAATGCTACTTTTGTTGAAGAATAAGAAGTAAGAAGAATATCTTTGTGGATGTAGCCCTGGGGGCGTGAACCATGATAAAACCCTATGTTGTAATATCTTTGAATTATTTTGTTATTTTTTCAATTATGGATGAATGGTTAGAAGAATACATGTGTTACGATTTACTTACAACACACACTAGAATATGTATGCATAGTGAATATTATGAATGAATAGTAGATCTGATGAATGGTATGATAGAATGCATGTTTAAGTAGAACAATAGTAAAAAGAATATCCCAATCCCTTCCATGACTACAAACATATGCGTTTTGCAGTCACCCATTAGCCATCTCGGGTGAGATTGCATTGTTCACTCTACGTGTGGTGTAGCCTTCTGGTTTTTCCAAAAGGGACGATAGTGAATTGGGTATTGTTGGAGAACTAAGGTAGAACCCAGGTCAGTCCACACATCCAACACCATTCATGTCTATTGGACAATATTTAACCAACTCATTGATTTTCCTCTTAGCCCTCATGGCTAACTGAACAAACCAAGATTTCTTATGCTTACTGCTTTGCAAGTGAAATATTTTAACAAAGTTATCATTCATGTAACTATGACTAGCTCCAAAATCAATTAAAATTGCTATGGGCTCATTATTGATCTTACCTTCCACATCAATCATGGGGGATTGATACTCTACCTACTTGTTATCTAAGGCTGCATAAATCCTTGGCATGCTCTTGCCCATGTATTCAACTATTTCAACCTCTTGAATGTTGTGGATAATCCCCATTCTTTCTCCTTTGTGAGGGAAATCCCTATGTAGATGATTTCCCCCACATCCCCAATATTGCACTGACTGCTTCCTTGGCCTTTTCCCAAAGGAATATGTAGTCTTGTGCTCATTTTGGGCGACTTGACCTTGCTGATTTTCTTGGGAATTATTCCTAAAAAAGGGTGGCTTAAAACCCTTATGCTTTTGATCCTTCTTATCCTTCATCTTGTCATTCTAAGATTTTTGGAAAACTAATCTTCCTTTGCTCTGTTCATACACATGCTTTGCTCTCCTTATGGTTTCCTCCAAGTTTTTTTGGGTTATCATATTGAATATTATCACTGTAGAAAGAGGGTAACCCACTTAGAAATCTTTGGATTTTGACTTTCTCATCCTTGATGAAGTCAACATACTTCAACAATTCAAAGAATCGCTTCTCATATTCCTCCATTGTCATGGTTCTCAACTTGATTTCAGAGAAATCTTTCATATTTCTTTCATAGTAATGCTCGGAAAAATAATTCTTTTGGAAATATCCCTTGAACTGCCCCCATGAGATTATTTTCTCATCAAGGTTTTAGGCTTGCTTAAGCTGATCCCACCACATGGTTGCCTTTCCTTGCAAGTGCTAGGGGGCAATTCTAGCTTATACCCAGGAGGGGTAATCATGTAGCTAGAAATATTTCTTCATTTCCAACAGCCATGCCTCTGCCTCTTCTCATTTTTTGTGCTCACAATTTGTTGGCGACGGAAGTCACTCCTGGATTGCTAGCAGGAGCAGAGCCTGACGCCCATTAGTTTTATGTCACAATGGTTTTTTATGGGTGATCAAATGGAAAGAGACTCGGGGAGATGTCACTCTGACTCAGAGACTGGGTCCGACATGTATGAAACAAAGGAGATCTTGATCTAACTTCAATAAGTGGGTTGATTAAAAGGTGAACATGTGGAAGACTTGATAAGAGGAGTGAACAAGCTACTTTAGGCAACAGGCTTTCTTTAGTTTGTTGAAGAAAAACCCTGAACGCGAGATCCTCAGGTTCAGGGCTTCGAGGTACTGATAAAGGGACTTGACTGGATTCTCCAATTCCAAGTTGTTAAGCGTTAGGAAAGTCACAAGGATTGATTAGAGGCAATGCGACTTTCACAGTGATCAAATTCTACATCATCCTATAACAGTTGCAACTCTACTGGATTCTCCAATTCCGAGCATCTCTAACACAGTTTGAACAAAGACATGAAAGAAACTGAATTTCATAAGGCAAGAAGTCTCAAGAGTTCATACATAACTAGAGATAATAGTGCTTCATTAAAGCTTTACAACCGGGAGCTCTGCTCAACCATCGATCATTACAAAATGGCAAAAATGCCTACATATACTCTTTCCTTCCTTTCGCCCAGCAGAGGCATCTTCATAATTTTCAATGGATGGCGTCGCCTCAATCAAATCTCGTCTGCATTGCTCTGCCATACGCCTCTTTAATTCAGCATGGCTCATGCCAGGGTGGTAGCTGAGCCCTTTGAATGTTGAATTGGCGTGTGCAGGTTCCTCTGGCGAATTGAAGACTCAGCGTGGATTCCCTGAGGAAAAATGGTACAGGGGACCCTCCCGGGCAGACTTCGGTCGGGACCTCCATACTTTGCAATAAATAAGCGAGGTGAGGTTTGAGCCACCCTCTCTTTTCTTCATTAATCTCCAGCAGGTACTGGGATTTAGCCCACGTCGAATCGGCATCTGGTACATCACTGTGCCTACCCTTTGCGATTTAGTTCGACGTTTCGGGGCCCGAGTGGCCAAATGACAAACATAATTGCCCCTTCCCCAGGCCTCCTTCTTGATGACCAGGCGCCAAAACCATGGGTCCGATTCTGGGCGCCATCGAAAGTTCGGGCGCCATCGGAAGTTCGGGGTTCGGGATTTCAAAATGCAAGAAATGAGGGGCGCTCGTTCCTTGAAACTCTGATACCCGATATGCCAACTGGATGCCACCTGTCCCAGTTGGATCAGACGGTCCAGATTTGCTTTAGCCCATGGCGCTTCCCCTTGCTAAACCGTGGGAAACTGGTCGGTCCCGATAACCCGATGACCGTCGATCTGTTTTTATGGATGAATCTCGGCCGCTGATGGAAAAACTTCGCCCGCTCGCTTGACTTGCTGCTACAAAATGGGATTCTCCCTTTCTATGCTCAGGTGCTTCCCATGCAAACTGCAGACCTGGGTATGCCTAATCCCGAGACAAGAAATATCGCTAACACAATTGAAAGTTGGTGGCTTAATATTCCCGAGTTCACCCTGAAAGATGTCTGCCTCAGGTCTTCTCCTTTGCTTCCAAACAAGAGACACACTTGGGCTACTCCCTAGACCTAAACTTGCATGAGTTATTTTGGTGGGATGCCTTGGAGAATTATGGCGTCTACTCATGCTTCTTGACTACATATCATTCCAATGATCATCTATTTTTCTATGGGATGTTGATGTTGATACTTGTCTAGCACTAACTTCTTGCTTGGTGCCAGAGTTCTTGTTAACTCGCTTCTGTAGCATATTTAGGATTTGAAGTATCTCTTCTTGAGCCTTCATGATCCTCTCATTATCGACCCTATATCTATGCACTTCTTTTTGCAGGCTTCTCATAGTTATAGTCCCCTGCCTATCTCTTATCTCATTAGACTCAATCTCATCATTACCCATGGTGGTATGCAGACCTTCAATTTCTTCTTCATGGCTGTAAAACCCTTGAGCATCCTCCATATCTCTATTTCTCAAGTAGGAACTAAAGTCTAATTTTATGTATCTCTAATTTTTTCACTTATACTTAGATTCCTTACTATATTCACGGGCTAGTGGGTGGAAGATTGGAAAAATCATAGCCTATCTTCATACCTTCCATGAACCCGCCATCAACACTTAGCTTCTTTTTCCTTCGTGGACTCACGAACTCATAATATTGTAACCTTGATTATCTTCATTTCATAAGTCTGTCTGAGAAGTCTCAACACTTAACCATTTTCCATCTATGCGGACTCTCAAACTCATAATCTTGTAACCTTCCTTTCATAAGTCCATCCGAGAAGTATCAACACTTAACCATTTTTCCATCTACGCGGACTCGCAGACTCATAACCTTGGAACCTTCCTTTCATAAGTCCGTCCGAGAAGTCTCAACACTTAACCATTTTTCCATTTACGTGGACTCGCAAACTCACAGACTCATAATCTTGTAAACTTCCTTTCATAATTCCATCCAAGAAGTCTCAACACTAAACCATTTTTCCATCTACGCAGACTCGTAATAACTTAACAGTTAGATAAATTTCGAGATCTTATCGCAGTTTCATGGGATTGACGGTTGGCCTGCCACATGGCTCCACATCACCCACCAACTATCATCCCGTCCAACATGTACCTGCCACCATGGTAGTACATGTCTTTCTTCTACCACGTCAGCTGACACGTTTCCTCTGCGTCATGTCGACATCATTGTACAGAAACATACCCATTTTTTTTTTATTTGTTTATGTTCGATTTCCAAAGAGGCTCAATTCTTCACATTACCCATGAAATTTCTCTCAATTTTACTGTAGTAATTTAATAAAACAAGTTGGAGACATACTCCATAAATTAATTCTCTGTGATTTTCCACTTCAATATTCTTCTAACTCGACTCATCCAGGCTCAACGTTAAAAACTAGGCTCTAATACCACTTTGTAACGTACCCAACCACCATGGATGGGTCATGCCACATAAAAATATCTCTTTACAGCTCTGATACCATAATATAATGTTCCCTAGCTCAACCGAGGGACATTACGGTGAAAAATACACATGAAAACATAATTTCTGCTAACTTAAGTAATTCTTTTACTGTTAGCCGATTTCTTGTAGTTTACAACTACAAATTTAAAACAGATTTAGTTAATGTCTATAACCATAAAACAAATGCATCTAAAACATGCCAATAATCAACATGAAATGCAACTAAACCGCTCATTACAACAACATATAATTCATTCTCATTTACGCAGAGTTCATGCGCAACAATAACACATGTAAATAACTCACTACAAGATAAAACACTTATCTTTAAACAAGAATCGTGCAACCAGCTGCCTGGGACATAAATTCCATCCAACCATAGACTGACTGTTCCAAATCTCAATAGCCAATCACCCCCGAGCTGAGGCTAGTAATCCACAAAAGAGGGTTGTCTCTCATAGTCCACTCACAACTCTTAAAACTCATAACCCAATTGATATTATCCTACAACTATCTCTTCCTCCTGACCTGCCCAACCTAAGGAATGCAAAATTCGTTTATCAAGGATAACTCAAGGGATGTACCATATGTTTATCAAATATAACCCTAGGGATGTACCATCTGTGTATCAGGGATAACCCGAGGAATGTCCCATTCATTTATCAGGGTCTCTCTAGCACATGTAGCTAAGAATTTCCCAGCTAGGAACTTAAGGAAAATTGTTGCTAGGAAAACTATCAACAAACTAACAACAACACTTGTTTTTTTAGTGGAACTCACACATGATTTCACTCTTCAGTCCTGACAACCTAGCCCTTCAATTATCTAGCTCCAATTCTCTCTAGTTACTCTCCAGCTACGCTCCAAAATTCACCCTCCATGGCTGCACCAACTCCAAGCTCTCTTTCTTGCTCTCTCCTTTCTTCCCATGCACAAAAACTTGTCTGACTAAAAACTATTGTCCCAACCCATACAAATTTCCTCTATTGTGGCTTTCCTTTCTTGACTCACACTCTTCCCCAAGCGGATTGTACTCAACCCCCATGTGTCCAATAACTCTAGGATGTGACCACTCACACCCACCCTCTTACATGCATTCAATGATTGGCTTTGGGAACAATCAATCAGAAAGTGGAAGGTTCATATACAATAAACAAGTTTAGGAAAAATGGGTTAAATTAATATACATGGGTAATTCCCCCTTCGAGACACTCCCCTCTCTTATGGATTAATTCGACCCCCATCTCTTGTCCATGTGCCCTTAGCAACTAGCATCGGATTTTTATTATTAAAACATTGAAATACAATTCGTATATTACATCGCTTGGCCATAGCCACATATTATATCCACATAAGCATAAATTAAACTAGGGATTATAATGGGGATGTTACATAACTGCTTATTTGAAACAACAATGAAAACTTCAAAGGACAGTTACCAATCATTTGGGATTAATTCTCACAGAAAAAGGGTACAAGTCATTTCTTAACCTCAAGGCTTTCATGTCTTTCTATTAGTGATTGAATCGATCTGTACAAGATTTGTGCAATTGTGATCTTAATAAAAGAGATTTTGTAACTTGTATCAATCAAAATACTACTACAATTTCAATGGAACAACAAACCATAAAACTGTAAATACCTATCCCTGAGAAAGTGCAAATGTTATTGTTGGTTATCTCTTGAGATAGAATGAACTACCAATCCTAATATCATGAATTTTAAATAGGAGGCGAATGGTTAATTCTACGAACCATTTATAGGTTAAAAACTCATTGCAATCATGAAATCGTTGATGGCACATAAGAAATAAAACACCAAGATATGAAATTGTTAATGAAACTAACTATTGTTTTAGCATCTAAACTACTCTAGCAACAATATAACACAAGCATTGCGTCTCAGATTAGTGGGTCCTTTCCAACTGGTCGCAAGCCTTTGAAACTTACAGTAGCACGATCAAGATAACACCACGAGATTTCAGATTGATGCTTACAGTAAAACAAAGTATAAAATCACAACATATTCTCTATTACATGTCAATTTTCACATGCAACACCATGCGACTAATTTTCAGGTCTAAAAATTGCTTCCTAGTGAGCTAAGAGTAAAACCTTAGTTGTTATCAGTGAACAATTTTACACTAAAAATTATTGACAAAAAATATATGCAACACAAATAACAAGATCAGAGATGAATCATCAACACATATATCAGACACAAATTTATGTTCGACAACCTTACTAATTTGATAAATTATGAGGGTGAAACCAACCCTCTCGGCCAATACAAATCCACCAAAATCTGAGGACAACCTTGTCCTCCAATAACCATATAAATCAGAAAACCAAACCTCAACAATATCCCTGGAATTTTCTTTGCCCACAAATCTATTGCAGACCACTTATACGACCTGCTGATGTCACCTATCAGCATGTATGAACCTACTCCTCCCCATAAAAAAACTTTGTATGCAATTCACCTTACTGCAACCCACGTACATACGTGATTATGCCCACTACAACCCACGTATACGCGATTCACTTTCCTCCAAACCATGTACATAAGCTATTGTTCTCTCTGCAACCCACGTATATACGTGATTCAACCCATTGTAATCCACATACAAGTATAGAAAAATTGTACGAACACATCCATGCAATTCACTCCCTACTACTTCCTCTCTTCTAAGCCAAATTTGCCACCATGCAGAATTTCCCTTTGCTGAAATCGCCAAGCCTCCTAGCACAAGTGCAGAATCACTTATGCTAACTCCATCATCACAATGTCATAATGATTTGTCACAATCTCTCCTCTCCTTATATAGGACTCTAATGAGTGAGTTTAGGCACCCCTTCTAAACTCAACAATTATTTAGAATATTTTAATCCTCTTTGTGAGTGTGACACACCATCACAATCCCACAAATCCCATCAACTTACCCATGAGGCCCTAGCCTCATCCTGGGGCCAATTTCACTAGAATGAAAGGCCAATCTAGTGCCAATGAAGGTTTCCACATGCTTGACACGTTGGCCTCTTGCGAGAATACCTCTGGAAGCTAAAATAAACAACATATCGAGTCTTAATCATAAAACAACGATTAAGGATGATCTTGGATCCAAAATAGACAGCCACAATATCACATATTCCAACTCTAACATCTGATTACATTGAGGTATTACATACATATAAAAACCCTAAACAAAATGATAAGATTTTTCCCTACACTCTCGTAAACCATTGCTTGAAATGACAAAGGAAACAAACATATAAACCACATTTAGCTCTACATGATATATCTTGTAAACTTAGCAACGAGATGAGCTTCAAGGAAATCAATTTTGATCTTTTTCTATTCATATGATAGAATGCACACAAATAACATTTTGTTCTTGTTTTGGAAGATTCCCCCACAAACTGCTTGGGCACAAGAAGGCGTTGACCTTGCGTTTGGCCGAAGCCTGGTGCTCTCGTGGAATATATAGAACTCAAGATAAAGGACACTAACCATGTTGGGGACCGAATCTACAAAACCCATGTGCTCCTTTTCCTCCTAGGCACACACATATAGGAAAACCTCCAAACTTAGTTTCTAGAACTCCATAGTTGGTGCAGGAACTAATCTACAATTCTTCATAGGTAAACATTAGTTACAAAAACTCATGAAAACCTATTAAAAACTTAGGAAATCAAATATAATAAGTAATTATTACCTCTTTAATGCTTGTTGCAAGGTTTTAGTATTAGAATCATGGATTTTTAGGATAATGGGGTTTAGTTTAGGTGTAGTAGTGGGAAAATAATGAGAAAATGGTATTTAAAATATGAAAAAATGGGAGGCCAACATCTCCTCCACACCTATTTACGTGTATTTCCTCATGCAAAAAACATCCTTTGAAACTAAAAAATTGATCCAAAACTAACACATCCTGTGAATAACTAGGAGAGCTTAGCTGCATTGTGCCTCGTTTGTTCTAGTTGACTGGAACTTATGATCTTCTTATGTATTGTTCTATTATCATAATGTATATTCTTGATTTCTTCTTGGAGGTTCTGGCTTTGGGCTTTTAGCATTTCATTTTCCTTTTGTATGCATTTATTTAGTACTGTCATCTCCAAGGATTATTGTTTCAACCTTTTAATTTTATGATTCTTCCTCTTCACTTTTCTTGTTGATTCATTTGAAGTTGGAATATGTTCATCCATTCCAATAGATGCATTATCACAGGGTTTAGGAAATGCTTTCTCTAGAGGATCGAACCCTTACTCCTTTGTTTCTTTGGAATTTTAAAAATACCAGCTAATGTTCTGTTGTCTTCTCCTTCAGTATGTAAAGAGATTGGACATTGTTACATTACTTGTTATTGATACGAAGATGGTGTCATATGAGTACTTGTATGAATGAGGGTTAAGACTGGAGCATTATGATGAGCAAAAGTCACCATTGGAGTACCAATTCTTTGTTTGGCCATGTTCCTAGTAACTCGACGGGTTGGAGGTGGTATGGACAATGCCTCTACTAACAGGTTGGTCTTCGCGAATTTTCTTTTTCATTGGTCTTCTCAAGGAGAGATGAATCCCTTGGCTCCAAGGGAGCCAAGGTCTTCATCAAGACCCTTTTTTTTTATTGTCGTCACCATGTGCTACTTAGTTTTCTACCACTATCTCATTAGATTGCTCATGAAATTTATTCTGACTAATAAAGTTTTTCCACGATTCATTCCTCCTACCCAATTCTGCTACGATCAAAATATTCACTAATCCATAGTGATATAGGCTCTTGTAAGGGTATTTTCTATTTTTCTTTACTTGGCTTGACATCTTACTTAAACTCTTCCATAAGTAATAAGGAAAATTCAATCGACGGTCAAATTCAAAATGCAATAAGATTCTAATGTGATACTAGAAGGTAAGAGAATAACGCCCCTCACAATTCAAATACATCTGTAAAATTTCCAATGGTGCACGCCATTCATCCTTGAGCCAATCCCACGGTATCCCCTTCGCCCAATTTGCATTTTGAAACTCTATTTTTAAAAATCGATTGCAAAGGTTCAGTGCTACATGCCGATTTTTGAACCACTTCTCTCCTTCCCTCGACAAGCCTATGGTGCAGGAAATTGACTTCTCTGACATATCCATTACCATCTCCCCAATATGGGCTACACGTCCATTGAAACCCCCTGTGAACTGCAATGTCACCTGACCATTGAATCCTTGTAATTTCATGAAGAATTCATGCCACCCCGCGACTCTAAGCATTTTTCAACACAAATTATACTCATGTAGAGTTTCCAAAGCTCGTATAGATGTTAGTTCATGATGGTTGACTACCATTTCGATCACAATTGTTGTAGCAAGGGAAGAAGCCTCCTCTGTTACCTGTGGAATTAACACAAACAAGGTCTGATAGGAGAAGATTTGACAATCACCACTATTAAAACCCCATATGATTTCAATTTTGAACAATATGAATCTAAGTCATTTGGAATCCCTTCGATGATTCCAAATGAATTAAAATATAATTGAATTTAGGAACACTTATACACAGGTTCATGGGAAATTATGGAATGGTTGGGTCTGTAGGTGCAATGAAAATACCATCATATCCACTTAATCATTTGTAGTTTTGGAAGTATCATTTCATCAACAAGTGTAAAGTCATGATGGATGTCTTATTACTAATAAGTAATGTATATGAGTAATATGTCACATGGTTGATAGGGCATATGAACACAAGGATAATAGATGTTACCAGTCTGCATGTAGGCATGCAATTTTCTTAGGGGAAGAGCCTTTGATCAATGTGTGTAATAGGTGGCATATTTTAATGATAGGGAAGGGTTTAAGTGTTAAAGAAATCTAATATATAGTGCAATGGTGATATAAAGAACTGAGTGATATGTTTGCAATGGTTTAGCAGTGGAATAAATGGAAAGGGTGAGGAAACAAGTATAAGAGAGTTGTAAAATAAAATTTCCTTTGTTCTTAATAAATTACAAGAGTTCTAAAAGAAACTTGTTTACCTCTGAATTTACCTTTGTTCAATTACCAACTTAGACTTGTGGAAGTCATGAAAGCATACTAGAGGAATCACAATAGAACACTAACTCAAGAGCCCTGTTGTTGGATCATGGATAAACAACCTTCTTTGTTGATCATAGGGACATTTATTACTTTACTCGCGGGATGGCTTGTTGAATAAATATTTAAAACACAATTACATGCTTTCTTTTACCTCTTGTATAGTTCCTGTACCAACACAACCAACTTCTTTGTATTTTGTTGATACTGCTAATTGAAGGAATTGGAGTTGATGAGACCATTGTTGTTTCTAATAAAGGATTAGAAACATTATTCTGATCAGAGATGAATGACTTTGACTTGTATACATGTTACGAATCTCTTAAAAAATCATAAAATCTAAACTTATTCATGATGAAAATAGTGAACCAAACTGAAACCAAAGGATGATGAAATGAGTGTTGGTGGCTGATTTGGCCACTCAATCACATCTGCCCTTGAAAATAGATATGATGATGGAGTGAGAGGAAAACAATTGCAATGGAAATACTGAAGCAATGAGATGGAGGGCCATAATAAGACTATGCCTCAAGCTCTATAATGAAGAAGATATCCGATCCTTTAGAAAGAGATCTGCTAAAGAATGATATAACTTCCTTTTTTTGAGGTAATCGTCGATTCCTAGCCACCTTGCATCCTATTTCCCTTTTATTCACACATTGCAAATTGTTTTTAGAACCACGAACCAAATAATCTTCACTAAAACCCAATCTTGGCACAATTCTATCTATGTGAATGAATTTGTTGAAGTCGAACATAGAAATAAATCATTGGATTACCAACCAATGATGAATGTTGTTAACCAATGCTAGACTACTCACCATTGATGCCGATGAGAGTCAAGGTGCCTTGGTACATCTTGCGAGGTATGGACAGATGAGTTGAGGTCGATTCACCTACAAGATCTAAAAAATAGGGAGCATTGAGGAATCCCCACTGATTCCAACGAGAGAACCTGCCATTGATGTATGCAAGCCTCTAGGTACCATAAAAAGTCTCTAACTTTGACCTCATATAAGGTGTCAGAGTCGATGGGGAAGAGTTTGTTAGAAGGAGGGCCTTAATGAATCCCCCATCATCTAACACGAGAGTAACACAATAATTTGAAGAATATAAGGTAGAGTCAACAAATGTATGCCAAATTTTATTGTGGACCTACCCACCAACAACATGGTTTTCAAGCAAGTCCATGTCTAGCTATGCCAACAAGATGATTTTCATAAGTAGACTGATTTTTTTCTTCACTTTTTATTGTTTTCTAATTTTTTTTCTTCTTTTTATACTTTTTTTTTTTCTTTTTTTACTTTTTACATATAGATATATACACACCCAGAAATTTGGGAGAAAACTCAAGTAGAGGTTAGAGAGGGGGAAGGAGACCCCCTATTCATGACCTCCATCTCTGACTGTTGTAACATATATTGAACAAACTTTTCCTTGGACATGGGTTTGTGGTATAATATTAATCAGTGGACATTCACCATAAAGGACATCTGATCTGCATCTATTGTTATGATTCTCATAGAGCCATTATTAAAGACATTCTCAACCTCATATGGTCCCAACCATTGTGTGGAGAGATTAACCCTAAAGTTATTGTATCTGGAACTGAAGAGAAGATCCCACTCACCAGGTTTGAAGACCTTCTTTCTAATGAATTTTTCATGCCACCTAGCCCGTTTTTCCTGAACAAGCATGTTATGTTGGATGGCATCCTGTCATATTTCATCCAACTCATTCAACTGTGCCACCCTTTGCTTCTGAGCCTCAGTCAAGTCTAAACCCAACTACATTATTTTTAGGAAAGTCCTTATTTGGAATTCAATGGATAAGATAACCTGCTTTCCATATACCAACTAATAGGGAGTGAGCCTAGTGGTGCTTCTCCATGTGGTCCTATAGGCCCAAAGTGCCTCCAGAAGTCTATCTACCCAGTCCTTATGATGCAACTATACGTTCTTGATCAGAATGGCCTCCGACACTTTGTTGGTAGACTCTACTTGTTCATTATCCTATGGATGGTATGGAGAAGATTTGCGATGATTTATTTGATATTGTTGAGTAATGGATTGAATCAACTTTGACGTGAACTGCACTCCCTAGTCTGTCACAATATCTTTTGGAACACCAAAACAAGTAAAAATATCTTCATAAAGAAAATAAACCACTGCTTTTTCACTAGCTTGAGATAGAGATTTTTCTTCTACCCATTTGGTTACATAATTTGTACACACTAAGATATACCTTTTCTTTCTTGATGCAAGAGAGATTGGTCCTACGAATTCTGGATCCCATCTCTCGAAGGGCTCAATCAATACGTATGGTTGTAGGGGCATTTCATCAACTTGTATTGGTCTCCCCATCCTTTGGTAGCGGTCGCAACTCCTTACATATCTTTTAGCATCCTTAAAGAGTGTTGGCCAATAGTACCCTTGATGAAGTACTTTGTAGGTTGTTCTCTTGTCAGCAAAGTGCCCCCCACATGGACCATCATGGTAGGCTAAAAAAATGTCTAACATCTCATCTTCCCGTACACATCTTCTAATATTTAGATCTGGTCCAGTGTGGAAGAGGTCTCTCGCAATCCATGAATAGTTGGCACTAAGCTTGACAATTTGTCGCTTTTCCTGTGAAGAAAGGTTTTACGACAATTCTCCCGTGGCCAAATACTTTGCTATATCTGTGAACCATGGAGAGCTAGTAGAAATAGAAAATAGATGTTCGTCAGGAAAACTATCATCTAGAAGACCATTTTCACTTTCATTTTTAATTCTGGAGAGGAAATATGCAATGAGATTTTTCTTCCCAGGCTTATCTACTATAGTGATGTTAAACTCATGCAGTACTAACAACCATCTAGTTATTCTACCATTGGTGATTGGTTTATTCATTAAAAATTTAATGGCAAAGTGGTCTGCGTGAATAAAGACTTCTTAACTTGTAATATAGTTTCTGAATTTGTTTATGGCATAAACAACAACTAGGAATTCCTTTTCGGTGACGGTATAATTGAGCTCCACTGGTGTCAAGTTTTTTCTCATGAAATAGATGGCATAGGATAGTTTATCTTCTTTTTTCCCTAAAACAACTTCGAGGGTTGTGTCTTGTACTAATGTGAAAAGGAAGAGACCAGTTTGGTCCCCTAAGTAGTGTTGTTGTGGGGATTTTTTCTTTTAAGTACTCAAAGGTATTTTGACACTATGAGACCTTTTATCCCATATCCTAGGGATAACTAAGGAGATTATGTCTTGAGGCCCATAGGTCATAGACATGGAGTACCGAGAGCCATAATGACTTGAGCTTGGCCCTGAAGGGCCCATCCTTTTTCTTTAGTGCCTCCATTTTGTTAGCAACAACAACATCCATCCCATCGGTCTGGTTCTAAAGTAGAAGTGGATCTTGCTCCATGAGGTAATGAGTCCGGGTATCATGGTATGTGTCACTCTGATTCTCAAAGCATTTGAATGTGTGAATTTAATTCTCTTTTTCTTCATGACGTTTGCTTGGAAATTATGCCTTTTAACTTGTCCATACCAGGGGGGGATGACAAAGTGCCCTAGCAAGTTGTTTCCCTTAGGAATGAGTTGCCACTGGGTGGTGTTGACGATTAAAATTGCAACGATGAATTTGGCCTGCAAATGACTGCTAATCTCTATTATTTATTTATGATAATAATAATAAACTAGTAGGCGAGACCCCCTTGTAGACTAGAGGCACAAAGATAGAAGTGTTATGCTTATATGTTACTGTTGTTATGATGTTTCCTACAAAGTCCTATATAGTTGATGATGCAGTCTTGGTTTCATTTGATATGACAACATGGTTGGTTGATCCATTGTTGCCAAATGTTGTTGATGTTCGTTCACAATACAGGCCAATGCTATAGGTTTGAGGATTATGTTGTTTTACAGATGTTGTGTTATGTTATAACATTGATTAAAAATATCTTACACATGATTTTATGAAAGGGGATAATTAAATGATATGGAAGCTTGAGCTCAAAACAAAAAGGAAGAAAACCATGGATAAGTCCTAAGGCTATGGAAAACAGATTATATATAAATATTGAATGTATATAAAATGGTGACAAATGTGAAGTGATGGACCTAGCTGCTATACTATGCGTTTTTGGTTAAAGAGTTATATGGGAAGCACATTTGGTAATGTTAACATATGATTATTATTGAATTTATGACATGTTTCGGGTGGCGCACTATACAAAGGATATGGCATTGAATTTATAGATTGGATATGGTTTGAATTTAATGGTTGATGTTATGTTAATGGGCTGGATAGTACGTTGAATTGAATAGGGCCAGGTGAGGAAGGGATGTGAATTTACTACAGGTCACTCCAAACCACCCTCGAGCCCGTCACCCTAGCATAGTTGCATTTTGCTCGGTTGGTTGTGGAAGCTCCGCGATTTCCTGTTTTGAAGGGGGAAACTCAAGCCAGCTCTTCCTTTAAGTGATTTTTTATAGGTATGGCTCTTTGCTTTCCATCCATGATGGTCTCTCTGTATTATGGATCAAATTGTGGCTTAGGGTTGCATGGGTTCTATGTTTTTCTTGAGTTTTGACTGAGTGTCAATGCTGTGATTATGGTGTTCTCTGTGATTACTATGGAATGTTAGCGTTTTGAAAGAAAGGAATGGGTGTTATTGTTGTGTAAAACCTATGCATTGGTTATTGGTTAAAAGAAATGTTGGTAAGCTTGGGTTATTATTCCGGTTCTCTATGAAAATGATGTCAATAGTGTAACAAGCTCTAAGTTTTATTCGTGTGGGGTTTTACCACCAGTCTGGGTCAGTAGTTGTCACCCCTTTTTCATCTCGGTCATTGTTGTGGTTCGTTCTCCAAGTTGCAATGCAACTATCGACAGTGGTATTGTTCTTGCTCTATTTGGCCGAGCCCAAGCTATTGTTGTTATGGATTTTTCTTATTGTCATTATCGCCGAAAGCATTTCACATTCCAATCTTTGTATTGCCCATAATATTAAATGGAAGCTTGTATACATATCACAGGTTGTGCTCTGGCATTCTTTTCACAAGAGTTTTTAGCATTCGCTCCTCTCATCTTTGTTGCAGTGGTTGACTGATATGTTGGTAAGACTCATTATCAAGTTGTTTCGAAAGTTATAAGACCTCTTGGGTGTTTGGAAGAGACATGGTCTCTTTGTGTCTTCGAGGATTCTTCATTGTTTAAACCAACCCTTGTTTCCTCTCTGCAATAAAGTTTTAAGAGGCATCTGTGTGTACCTAGTTTGTTGAGCTCGAATTTATTTGTTTCTACTTGGGTGTTTTCTTTATGGATCTGTCAATAATTTGGGGTTATAAGTTAGGGATTGTGGTGATTTCAAAGCAACATGAGTCTCTCTTTTTCTAAGATTATACTTGATTACCTGTGGTTGCTTCTCACTGGTAAATTCTTTTAGGAGGTAAAAGGATGACTAGCTCTCTATGTTTTTCGAAGGTTAAACACACTCTCATTACCTCTCTGCAATAAATTTTTATTGACCATGACTTGATTCTAGTTCTACTGCGCACGATTTGGTTTATTGAGCCATGATTTATTTCTGTTTCTTCTCGGGCATCTTTTTTTGTTGTGTTAGGATTCTGATTACAATTTAAATGATTGGCATTTTTCTAAAAAAAAAAGCACAGGCTCTCTGACTTCGAGACCATCTCTTG
>ML835421.1:58825-76001 GCA_009831015.1 Picea engelmannii | reverse complement strand
TGGAAAATTCTTATTATTGGAAAGTTGTTCAACCTGAATACTACCTTTATTTTCATGAGTCCCTCCAGACACCTTATCAATTTAAGGGAGCCTCCCATTTAAGGTTTCTATAATATTTTGTTCCATTTGTTCCAACTTTCCATCCATCTTCTGTTCAAATTGTTCCATCTTTTCATCCACATTTATTTCTATTTTTGTTTGAGTATTCATCAAATCAACCTTTTTCACTAACCTATAATTCAATTCATTGATCTAAATATCCAATTTGGATAGTTGGTTTTGTATCTCCTCGTTTTCTTCATGAGTTATGAAGGATTTTTTTGAACGTTTAATTGGTGAAGTAAATTTTGGATCTTTCTTTGGAGCCATGGGAAAAAGTTATAGGGTCCTGAGGACAAGGGAATGCCAGGTGCTATAGATCTTTGATATACGTGCAGGGTCTAACAATAGTACTCAGCCCAATATCTCAAGGCACTAACTAAGGAGGCTCAATTCTTCCCTTAGTCATACTACCCGACTACCTAGGTACTAGAGAGTGATCGCCCTGAGTGTTGTTCTCAATGTACTATAGAAACAACAACGACCAAATAGCTTATCTAACGTTGGTTTCAGGTATACCTAAGGCACCTCCTATATACCCAAAGGTATGTGGAAGTGAAATTTCTTCTACAAGTACTATGTAATGTGGTACTAATCAAAGGAGTACCAACTGGGGTTAAAGAGGTTTCCAACCATGTGAAACAATGTGTTTCCAACCATGTGAAACCATGTGTATTTCCTACATGTATTCTTCCCCAACTATAGTTTTACCCACTTAACCACAGATCTTGTGTTATTTAAAGATGTCAGAACATGTCTCTAAAAACGTTTTTAAAAAAATGAGCTTGCTAACCATGGAAAAAGATCTTAAAATCACCATAAAATAATTTGTGCAAAAACCCTAACTTCCAAAAGAAATATATCAAAAAAAATAATGAGTCAAAATCTGAAAAATATTCCACATGTACTTCACTATGTCAACTCATGATTCTAAAAATTTTGGAGTTTGAAACTTCATTGAAAAAAATTACAGCGAAAATGCCAAGATAATTGATTTCAGGATTAGTCACAAACCTTATCTTCTGTGGACTATATCTTTGAAAGTATAGTGAACTATAAATTGGAATTTTTACCACTAGTACTATGACATTTCTCCTCAATATCCAAAAAAAATCACAGTCTGAAACTTCCCAAAAAAAAAAGTTACAACAAAAATTCCAAGATGACTCGTTTAAAATTGATTTCGGGATGAGTCAAAAACCCTATCTTCCATAGGCTATATCTCTAAAACTATAATGAATCAAAACCTAAATTTTTTACCACACATACTATGATATGTCTCCTTAGTAACCTCCAAATTTCATTGTCTGAAGCGTCCCATAAAAAAGTTGTAGCGAAAATGCCAAAATGGCTCGCTTGAAGTAGAAAAACCCTAGGATCGATGGTATAATACCAAATGTTTTGAACCAAGAGCCTTGAAAATGATAAAAAATCAATGTATATAGTCCACTTTGAGGGGGGAACCTCCTTTTTACAATATATCCAATTCACAAAACAATATATGATGATCCTAAGACTAGGTCTCCTTGGTATATATATAGGAGACAAATGGTACAATTATAATGAAAGGTTCTAGCCAACCTTCCAATATAACAAAGAAACTAACATTGAATTTTTATTAGGGCCTTAACACACTATGGATTTGGGATTACAAAATCACTATCTTGGGCCTCATTTCTTCCCTCTACAAAACATTTTTCTCAGATAATGCTTACAGTAATAGAATAGAAGAGAGGAGAAGTAGAAGGAAGAAGAATGCCACGTTTTGCTACAAAATCATGACGTACTAAGCAAATATTTAGTTTCCTATGGCCTCAAGTCTTTATTTATCCCTCTTCAACTGCTGAAAATGAAGCTCTCCAAATGAAAATCCTCTTAGAGATGAGAGAAAAAACTCTTTCTTATATACCGTTGGGGGAAAATGATCCCAAAATTCGGTTAGAAAGACATGTTTTGAGAAATAAATGGGAGCCCTCTATTTTCTCACCATATGCTAGCTAATTTATGTTCATTTAGGGATTAATGTGTTTCTTAGGGGCCACCACTCTCTCTTAACCTTGCAAAATTAGTGCCACGCCTGCAAATTCTAACTTTAAATAGTTATTTTCTACATTCAATTGTTTTTCCTCTAGCACTACTTTTTCAATTATGGGAAGGTGTCTCGAATGAGATGAAGTTGTTGTCAGCTATGAGACTCTGAACCTTTGGATATTTTGAACCTTTTCAACTTTATACCTTTGAACTATTTTAAAGGGGGGCCAATTTAAAAATCAAGACTGATTTGTATATAGGGCGTAAGTTCAAGAGGGCCAATTACATTCGAAATGAGTGGAAAGGGAGTTAATTTGATAGGGGAACAACACATTCAAATTGGGCAAGAAGGGGCCCAATTTGGCATTCGAACTCGACTTAGAAATTGAAAAGGAAGAAATATAAACAATGACCTGATTTGGAAATCAGACTCGCTTTGAGGATCGGAGCAAGGAGTTTGAACAAGTTGGTGAGGGCTTGACTTGGAAATCGCTCCTGATCTAAAAATTAGGGCAAGGAGAATTTCACACAGATTGGTGGGGGCCTGATTTGGAAATTGGAACCGATCTAAAAATAATGATAAGGGAAAAGTGAACAAGGGCCCCAGGCCCAATATAGAAATCGAGTGTTAGGAAAACATGTTCTAAAGAGAATTTTTCAAAGGAGAAAGGAGAAAGTTCAAAGAAAAGGTAAAAGGATATGGAAAGAAAACATAAGAACACATTCAAATTGGGCAAGAAAGGGCCTGATTTGGAAATTGGCCCCAACTTATAAATTGAGAAGGAAGCAAGGTGAATGAGGGCTCAATTTGGAAATTGGGACTGATCTATAAATCGAAGAAGAAATAGGAGGGCCAAATTTTGAAATTAGGGAAGAATCAAGGTTTCAACAATGAAAATAAGGTAAATATTTCAAACATTGAAAGGGTTCAAAAAGGTGTTGGCCCTTGATCAAGTCTTGAGGGATCTGGTCAAGTTTGACCTATTTTGGGACTCAGACAATCTGTCGAAGGAGGAGCACAAGACAAAGCGGAGATCACAGATCTCGGCCCATTTTTGGGTCCTTTTTGGGTTTTTGGGATTATGTAATAAGCATGGGATGTCGGCCCATGGGTTTACCCATGTTTAGGCCTATTTTGTAATGTATAAATAGAAGGCTAGGCCATGTAAGAAAGTAGAATTGCATCCAGGTGATGCGCTAAGTGCAAGTAAGGCTTGTAGATGCTTTGTGCATACTATGAGAGACTTGCGGAGCTAAGTGCAAGTGATTGCAACATGTTGTGAAGTGCTTTGTGTTGTAACGCAAGGAAGGTGGATCTAGTGAGCTGCGCAGATCTCCTGTCCTTGGTGAAGTAGGGTTTCGAGGCTCTATTCTTGTAACCGATTAAATGAAGACAATAAAGAAGAAGAGTTGGTGGACGTAGCCCCAGGGTGAGGGTGAACCACGTAAACACTGTGTTTTTCCGCTTTGTACTTGTCTTGATGTGTTTATAACTTATCTTTCTAAGTGATTTGATGGAGATAGATAAATATACTAATGCTTTGTGCTAATAATGTGTAAGAATGTTAGGTCTGACCCATATGAAGGTGCTTAGTGCTTGATCTGCTAGATATAACCTGTGTTTTTATGATAAAGTGCTTACATACATCATATCTGAGTGAATGATGCAATGCTCTGTTCTATCTATGCAGTAGTTATTGGTTGAATATTGATGAACTGTTGATGCTAGAGTGCTCTGTTAAGTATTATAATCACAGGTCGGTGTCCCAGCTAAGGTTGCAGACACTTGATTCCTGCAACCACCCCTGCCTCTACCTCGGGTGAGACTTCATCTGCTTCCCAGGTGTTTCTGAAAGGGCTGATAGTTAGGGTTTTTTTGGTGCGTTGTGGTAGCATTGAACCCTGGGTTTGCCCCTGTGAAAACAAATGGTTCCATTGTTGGGACCTAAAACTGTGATTGTTGGGAACTGAAGAGAAGTTTTGTGCATAGATATACTACTGAAGTGCACAATATCGGACCTGAAACTGTGATTTCTTGGAACTAAGAAAGAAGAAGTTATGTGCAAAGATTCGACCTAAGATTGTGAAAGCTCTGTGCATAGATCTGTTTCTCTAGTGCGCAACATTCTACTTGACCTAAGGAGCTCTGTGCCAAGAAAAAAGGTCAGATCTTAAGAAAAGAGGTAAGATTTGTAAGCTCTATGCTTTGATAAAGGTAAGAATAGTGAAAAGTTATAGACCTAAAGGCTTGGTGCTCTGAAAAAGTAAATTAGTGGAAATTTTTGTTTCAAAAGTATGAATCTAGGTATGTTTGATAGATTATGTCCTAGCTTGAAAACTAGGGTATTAATAGATGAAATAATATTTGATATGAATAGATATGATAAGAATAGTGAAAGATATGCTATACCTATGCAAAGAAAGAATGTTTGGACTAACAAATGGATGCAGGATCCTAGAAATAATTTTTTACAGGTTAGCCCCTATGAGCCTAGCGCGTAGTACAGGAAAGGCAGGGGAAAACTTAAACGAAAGAGAGGATTAACACTTTGTTACAGTTGCAGAAGACCAGAAAATATTGCTAAGGAATTCTCTAGGAAAAGACCTAGTTTCCTTTGTTGTAAATCTACGGACCATGAAGTGTTGGATTTGCCTAGAATGATCGCTAAGCTGGAAGGAATGAATCGGAATCAAGAAAACCCTAAGGAAAATCCAGAAATAGCAGAACCCCAGAAAGAATAAGAGAAAGTATTGTTACAAATGAAAGAAACCCCGAATGACCACTGACATGTCAGATTATCAGAGATTTAAAAAAAAAAAGAATGCATTGAAGCAAGAATAGGAGACTTCGACATTGACTGTGTTCTAAATAAGGAAACACAGGTGAATATCATGATAGAGAGAACTTGGGAAGCTATAGGGAATCCTGCTATGATCCCTTCATTAGGAGGAATAGGGTTATTCAGAGGAAAGTTGATAAACCTATATGGGAAGCTCGCTCGCATACCTATGAATGTTAATGGAACTTCGATAGAAGAAGATTTTGAGATTATTAAATTTATCGAGGACAATGCCCCATTTACCATGTTATTAGGAAAACTTTGGATTGACAGAGATCAAGCCAGACGAAAGGAAGAAGAAGAAGTTTTGGAGCAGAAGAAGCAAGAATTAAAATATTTAATAACTAGAAGGATCGCACACTTGATTGAAGAACAGAAGAACAGATCAAAGCTATTTAACACTAGAGACTTGGATGTTGAAGTTGAAATAACACTAGAGGATCCATAGAATATTGAAGTACTTATCCCAGATAAGGAAGAAGTATTATCTAGGAACCCTAGGGAATAATCTCAACAATGCGAAGTGACTAGGTCAAAAGAAGACAAAAATCAGAATGGAAAAAGAAATACCGAGATGAAGCTCACTGGAAAGAAGGCTAGAAAGTTAAGTAAGACGAGAGCCAATATCGATAAGCTGTAGAAGGCTCCAGAGGGAACCTTGCAAAAGGAAAAATTGCAAAATTTGAGCTTCGCCAGGATATCAGAACAATGACACATGACACTTCGCCATGGCGAAGCAATATAGCCATTGGGGACATTATAACCATTCGAGTGATGCTCCGAACGAATAGAAATCCATTTATGGCCAGCCAACTCACCACCAAACCGTTGGACCGCACCATAATAGATGGAACATAGTTAATGAAGGCCTCATACCCATTGCAAGTGACCTGTTGTCGAGTTACCTATTTATCCCATCACACCACGCAACGAGAACACTTTTTTCCAATTGAGAATTTGAGCCTGTAGACTAAGTTGAGTTTATACAATGATCATCGTTATTTTGATCTCTATCTCATTATTGTATCTAAGCTACCCCCCGAACCTGATATTATTAACCCCGAGCGTGTATGTCAGACGAGTTGAGCACTGTAGAAAAAGTTGTTGAGGAAGTTTTGATCGACTTCACGACTAAAAGAGCCATGTCGATGTCTACAGGTATATAAGCATCATCCATGAGAGGACTGCCAGCCTCTCCATCCACTGCTCACGGAGCAGGACCATCCCGGTCATCCGATGAGAAGAGAACTAAGCACAGTGATGACTTAGAGAATGCTAAACTGATCCTGACTATCTTACCCACCTATATACCACCTTTGAGTGGTGTTGTAAACTGTGACAGTGTACCTAGAGATTTTGAGTACGCTTTGGTCATTGCGTACCTCCCAGAGGGGATACGCGCAATGCGATAAGACCAAGATAAGATCGTCGTGTCGAAGTTTAACGACTTCAACCTCAGAGATCACAAAGTCTACAACATGTTAGCCCCACATAAATATCTGACTAGAACAAAAGGGAAAAACTCAAAGGTAATTCCCCAATCATGGACCCATAACCTTGTGCAGTCCACCCTACTCAATGTCATGAAAATTCCCCACTTCGAAAGACACCAAGAGGTGAATGCATGTGTCAAATTGTTGTAGTCTTGTTACCATGGAAGATATTTGTGGCTAAACCATCGTATCATAGTTGATCCGACCTTGATCAATCGGATCACGGGTTTGAGTATGCAAGGACCCGACCCATAGGATTTCTATCCTAGAAAATCCATGGACCGCGCTCTCGCACAAAGGATCAAGGACACTTATGGCGATGTAGAGAAGGGCATGCAAGGCTACAAGGTATCCTCTATTCAGAATGGATCGGTGTGCCTCACCTGTCAATTGATTGCAAGGAAGTTAGTGCGCAAGAACCGACCCACCCAAGTGACTGGTTTTGTAGTCGACCTTGCAGGGAAGTGCACAGAGGGCCTACAAATGAATTGGGTGAAGTACCTAGTGAACCAGTTGGAACTTAACTACAGAGAAGCGCAAGATCAAGGATACAAATTCCATTTCAACTAGCTCTTGATCCTGATCACTTTCATTTCCTGGGAGATCCCGGAAGGTGCGACCTTCTCGGACATTGAGCCATTTGAACCACTGGCCGCGAAGTTTAGTACATTGTGGTACTCAAGTGACATGAATAAGCAATGGAAGTCAAATGTCGTGTTCCATACATACTACAATCAACTGAAGATAGCCATCCAGTCCGAGCCTCGCATGACATCAAACACTTTACACCGATTGAGGCCTCTGATGAAGTTCAACACTAATCGACACTTCATTTATATCACAACATGTGTTGATGAGCACAAGAAAAAAATTCAGTCCTATTACAAGATGACGAAGGAGGACTTAGAAGAGATTACAAAAGAATGGTCCACTGACCTCCTTATTCCAGCAGACCCTATGGAGATGTCTGACATCGACATCCCAGAAGCTGCGCAGGATACACTCGGACCTAGTAAGACAAAGAATACCAATGGAGTACAATATTTAAGGAGTGCCTCAATGAAGACTGCTTCCATATCACCAGAGCGAGGGGGTGATGGCGAAGAGATATATGGCACAAAAATTGAATAGAAGAAAGGTGAGGTAACACCGCCTAGAGACGAGGAGGACCCCTCGAAGAAAATAAAGGTTCCCCCCCCCCCCCANCCCTATAACTAAGATGTAGACCATCCTCACCTATGATGATTTCAACTTCATCATAGCAGCCATGAACGATGCTTCACTAGAGATAGCAGAGAAGCAAGAAGCTAAGCAGGAGGAGATATACAATATAATTGAGGTCAAACTCCAAGGGGTGCAACAGACACTACAGTCCAGTCGTGTAGTCTCCACTATGCCCCTGCCACTGGGAGCACCAGAACCAGGAGACAAACTAGCTCAACTCCATCGGCTCGTTGATATAGTTGAAGCTCACCTTCGACGACACAAGAGGAAATAGAACAAGCCACCCAGGCTTTGGTACAAGTACAGGGAGTACTTGTAGAAAAACAGCAAGCTGTCGAATAGGAAAAGAGTGCTCTCCAAGCAAAGTTCATTGAAGAAAAGGCACATCTGTAGTAAGGCAGGGAATAGTTTCTCGCTGAGCAGCTTGAAGTGAAGGAAGTGGTCAATAGATCACTACACTTTGTGACTATCGTAGAAGTAAAGGCGGAGGATCAAGTCACAAAGCAAGTAGCACAACTTGAAGACGTGATCCAGCAGCTACAACAACGCATAGCAGACTTGGAGCTACAAACTGTGCCTGCGACCCCATATGATGTAAAGGACCAAAGAGAAGAAACTGCCTGGAGTGCACTTGAAAGGCTAAAGGCCTTTACCTTATAATGTAAGAAATTCACTGATCACAGTGCCTAGAAATATGAGAAACTCACCGAGAACCCAGAATTGCAGGCACTAGGGTCGCAACTGCAAGAAGCAAAGCAGCACGCAAAAACACTACATGCACAACTGAAAGCCCTAACAGCTGTGGAGAGAATGAAGAGATCTCAATAGAAGCGAACCTCCCAGCAGCAGATCCATTCCATCCAAAGCACAGTTATGGAAGTAACTCAGAGACTCCGACCTGTACAAGAAAAGGCTTACCGATTTTTCTTAGAGTTCGAGAGCCAGGGAGCAGAATTAGAGCAGGTTAGCACCGTAGCAGAACAACGCCTAGAAGGACCTGTGAATGATGCAGTCATTCAATAGTTTTTTGAACATGATATTGTAGCACAACAACAATTCAAAGTAGTTCGAGCCAAGCTCGAAGTGTTCCAAGTAGAAATTCCTACATCAAAGTGACTCGGGACGAGTCACAGGTGAGTGTTGGGGGCCTGTTGTCCCTTGACCAAGTCTTGATGGATCTGGTCAAGTTTGACCTATTTTGGGACTTCGACAGCCTGTCGAAGGAGGAGCGCAAGACAAAGAAGAGATCATGTATCTCGACCCATTTTTGGGTCCTTTTTGGGTTTTTGGGATTATGTAATGGGCATGGGATGTCGGCCCATGGGTTTACCCATGTATAGGCCTATTTTGTAATGTATAAATAGAAGGCTAGGACATGTAAGAAAGTATAAGTGCATCCAGGTGATGTTGTGCTAAGTAAAAGTAAGGCTTGTAGATGCTTTGGGCATACTGTGAGAGACTTGTGGAGCTAAGTGCAAGTGATTGTAACAGGATGTGAAGTGCTTTGTGATGTAACGCAAGGAAGGAGGATCTAGCGAGATATGCAGATCTCTTGTCCTTGGAGAAGTAGGGTTTCGAGGATCTATTCTTGTAATCGATTGACTGAAGACAATAAAAAAGAAGAGTTGGTGGACGTAGCCCCAGGGTGGGGGTGAACCACATAAACATTGTGTTGTTATGCTTTGTACTTGTCTTGATGTGTTTATAACTTATCTTGCTAAGTGCTTTGATAAAGATAGATAATATACTAATTCTTTGTGCTAATAATGTGTAAGAATGTTAGATCTGACCCATATGAAGGTGCTTAGTGCTTGATCTGCTAGATATAACCTCCTTGTTTATAATAAAGTGCTTACATACATCAGATCTGAGTGAATGATGTGATGCTCTGTTCTATCTGCGTAGTAGTTATTGGTTGAATATTGATGAACTGTTGATGCTAAAGTGATCTGTTAAGTATTATAATCACAGATCTGTGTCCCAGCTAAGGTTGCAGAAACTTGAGTCCTACAACCACCCCTGCCTCAACCTTGGGTGAGACTTCATCTACTTCGCAGGTGTTGCCGAAAGGGCCGGTAGTTAGGTTTTTTTTGGTGCATTGTGGTAGCATTGAACCCTGGGTTTTCCCCTATGCCAACAAAAGGATAAGGGATTTTGGCTAAGTTTGAAAACCCTCGAGTATTTGAAAACCTACAAAGACAAAGATTTATTTCAAATGTAATTTGTCATGAATTTTTTTGGGCTCAACAAGGTGATAATAGGAGTATGGTGAACCAATTGAGCCTCATAATCGATAGAGGATGAAATACAAGCCATGGAAAGAAAATATTTGGTGGAATTAGCTGCTTGAAATACCAACTTGCAAAAATCCTAAGGCATGAAATGGATTTTCCCTTTCATCTACCCCAAAAATTGTCTATATTGCAAATGAGTCAATTCTTGACATTGTTAGGAAGAGAGATCAAAGGGAAGAATTGAGGCTCAAACTTGCAAATAGAGAAGCAAGAAGCATGGGAAGCACAACCTTGTTAGGGACGATCCAAACCCAATGCTCAGCCACACCTTCAGTTTTCCACAATTCCCTAAGTATCCTCACATTTATTTGCGTTGAGGTCACTGCCTAGGGGACAACCTTCTATTTTGTTGATGATTACAAAAAGGGCAAAGGAGAAGGTCAATAAGAGTGTGGCCAAATTTTTTCTATCAAGCGACATTCCTTTCAACATTAGTGAAAACATCCCATTCTACCATTCAATGTTTGAATCTACTATTGTTGGCCTAGTGTACAAGGGCCCTTCCTATAGTGACTTGAGAGGACCTCTCCTTCAAGGGGAAAATACCAATTCCACTCATAATTCATTGATCTTAGGGAATAATGGGAGATCACCAGATGCATTGTCATTTTAGATGGTTGGACATATGAGAATGGCAAGTCTATTCTCAAATTCTTGGATAATTGTCCCAAAGGGACAATGTTTATTAAATTTGTTGATGAATCTGCATATGTTAAAGATGTACATTTACTATGTGATTTGTTGGATGGGTTCATCAGGGAGATAGATTTGCTACTGTCCAAGTCATTATGAACAATGCTACTAATTATGTTGTCGGTAGCATATTTCTTATGGAGAGGCATTAGACCATGTAATGGACTCCTTTTGTTTCCCATTGCATCGATTTGATGTTAGAGGACATGGGAAAACTTTCTTGGGTGAAGGATTGAATCAACAAGGAGTGTTACCACACACACACACACACACACACACACGTGTGTGTGTGTGTGTGTGTGTGTTACATGGGCAAACTTTTTTGGATCAAGGAAATCATTGAATCATCTAGGAGCATTATCACACACACACACATGTGTGTGTGTGTGTGTGTGTGTGTGTGTGTGTTATTACACTCATGAGACAATGCATGAGGAATAAGAAGTTGGTGCCTCCCACTATCATGTGTTTTTCCACTAGCTTCATTTCTCTTTAGTCTCTCCATAATTCTATTTTGGATTTGCAGAGGATGTTTCTTTCAGATGAGTGGAATGATTGTGTCTACAACACTAAAATTGATGGGCAAACCATATCCCTACTTGTGAGACATAATTAGAGTTTTTGTATGGGAGTGCAAGAGGTGTGTGCCAATAGTGAACCTTTGGTAAAGGTTCCTCACATGGTTGATGGTGATAATCCCACAATGGGTCACTTGTATGAGGACATGGATAAGGCCAAGGAAGTTATCCATCGGTTCTATGAGGACAAAGGGGAGTAGGGATTCACCAAAAGAACCCAAATATGGAGTTTGATCTATGAGTGATGGAACAATACTCTCCATTGACCCATTCATGCAATAGGGATCTACCTCAACTTCATGTTTTCTTACACCCGTGGTTTTAGATTTGATGTTGAACTTATGGATGGATTTGTCCAATGGGTTTGGAAGAGGGTGTTGATTCCTGTTGGGATTTGGGTACCTTGGAAAGTGGTCCCCATGTGCTTGTGAGTCTCTAAGAACAAAGGGGGATACTATTACCCTTGTACTATGTACATTGTTTCTAATTTCACTTTGACTTAGGAGATTTAAGTTAAAAGTGAAATTTGGTCATTTTAGCCTAAAGTGACAATTAATTCACAAAGTGGGTGAATTAATAGACATAAATTGGAAACTATGGAAACTTAAGTGAAGTGGGTTTTGAGTTGAGATATATGTGAGATGATCTCAACTATTGATTATGGATGAGATGAGATGATCTCATCCATCCATCTTTTAGGTTTCCTTATGCTTCCTAAAGGAGGGCGAAAGGGGCAAAGGAGATCTCATTCACTTGTATGTTCACTAAAGGAGCTTGGAGAAGGGCAAGAGGATGAGAACAATTGCATTGGGTGAGGATAGCTTGGGTGCATTCTTTCATGGAGGGAGGCATCTAGCACAGAGCTTTGTTTATTTACTGAAGAGAATTCATTACTGTGGAGGGTGCACTTGTTTAGGATGGCGCATCGGTAGTGGGGAGGTCTTACACCTGTCAGATTTCAGTGGGATTAGTTGTAGAGGGAGGCCACACAACATAGCTTTATTCAAGTGGAGGGGTTTTCCATTCAGAGCTCACAGCTTGCATCTGGAGCAATTATGGTGGATTTGGTAGCATTTATGAGGGGTGCACCATGTTAGGGCGCACCTGTTGAGTTTGGACTTGTATTTCATCTTGAGACAAGCTACTATTGTAATAGGTTCATCTATATTTTGTACTTGTTTTATTCCACCATCTATTCTCCTCATTTATAGACATATATCCCAAACTGGTTTTCCCAGGGGGAGGGGGTTTATCCAGTGTCATGTGGAACAAAAATACCTGTGTCAAATTTATGTATGCTTGGGAGTGTAGATCAACATTTTAAAGTTAAATATCTAGAGGTAGTGTTATCTGTTATAATGTATATTGCATTTGCTAACATTGAGTAAAGAAAACACTTGCAAGGGCACCTTAAAAGAGCACTTAACCATTAAATATTGGGCACAAAGTTTGGTTACTTTTGTTGTCTTAAAATAGCAAGATATGACAGCCAAACAATTGAAAATTAGAGCCATACTAAGGTCAAGGACAGACTTTAGGTGGCAGCCTCATAGGACCTCAGAAAATCTACATGGTATCAGAGCCAAAGGTGGCTTAGACTTGCTGATTTTGGAACACTTTTGTGGGAAATTTTGTGAGGTTTTATATCATATTTGTTGGTTGTTTTGGACAACAAGTTTCCAGTCCAAAACAGTGGGTAAAATTCAGATCTGAAGGTACCTCTCATTTAATGTTATTTGGACAACTCAGGGTAGATTTTGGACAACTAGTTGACAGAGTTTGTGGACAGTTGTGGGAAGATTTGTTGGGCTGATTTTTGACACTTGTGGACAGTCTCTTTTCACACCTGCGTTGATAGGAGTGAGGTTGTAGTGTACGACCTATTTTCACACCTACTTTCTAGGAGTGAGGTTGGGGTTTCTCTTGCCTCTTTTCACACCTATGTTGACAGGAGTGAGGCAACATTCCTTTGCATTTGGAGCATCATAGTGAGCACAGTTTGACATACATGTCAGCATCTCAGATGTGTGTTGAGGACAGGCTAGCCGGGGCTAGAAATTTATTTCCTTGGAAGGCGAGGATCGTCTTTGTCTCAGAGGACCTCAAACTATGGGATATAGTTCAGGCATTTTTTCCTATTATTCCTGTTACTTCCCCCATCTTGTTGGCAGAATTCAGGAAGAGGAACAACAAGGCAAAGAGGACCATTTGTGATGTTGTGAGAGATTACATTATTCCCCACTTGACTGGGAAGACTTATACATGGGATATGTGGGCATCTCTATGCAAGTTGTATGAGAGCTCTAATGAGAATTGGAAGTTAGTTCTTCATGATCGACTGAGGGGCATTCACATGCTCGAGGATGAGTCAGTTACTTCATTCCTTGGTAGATACACCTAGATCAGAGACAATCTTGGAGCCATCAGAGAGGTGGTGAACCCTAACTCTTTGGTGAGGATAACTTTGAATAGCTTTACCAAACCATGGGGTCCATTTGTCCATGGCATTGTTGCTAGGGAGGTCATGCCTACATGGGAGAGGATGTGGGATGACTTCATCCAGGAGGAGATTAGTTTTGTAGCCGAGGATTTTGGATAGCGGCAGAAGCAACATCAACAGTCAGTTTTGGTTGATGAGGACCTTGCTCTTTGGACAAAGGGAAAGAAGAAGACCGACCGTGGAGGTCGGAAAGGTCCCAAGTTTGGGGCCCCACCATAGGGAGGAGAGAGTAGCAACAGTGGGAAGAAGAGAGACATGAGCATAGTGAGATTCTTTTCTTGTGGAGATATGGGTCACTATGTAGGACAGTTTCCCAAGAAGAAGAAAAAGAAGCAGGATGGGTCAACAGTGACAATAGAGGAAATAGAGTTCGAGGAGAAGTTCGCGAGAGAGTGTGATTTCATGACTACTTTGTCTATTATTACACCATCCAACATTATATGGGGATACAGAGTTGATGAGGATTGACTGACTCACAACAGTGATTTAGAGGGAGAGTAGACTCAGTGTCCCTGGACATCTTCAGAGTGGGTGACTGGTCCACCCAGTATAGCTACAGTTTCAGAGCAGTCGAGAAGATAGAGATTAATTGCTACATCTTCAGAGCATCAAAGGTTGATGAGGAGGAGTAGAAGGGCACCATGGAGGCTTGAGCCTCACTTAGCTTCTGAGACGGGCAGATCAGGTTCTGGATCCACTTCAGGTGGAAGTTACTTGGTGAGAGGCCAAGTTGATGACTCTTGGTGATATACCAAGAGTGGGAGACTCTTGGTGAGATGCTAAGAGAGAGACTCTTGGTGAGATGCCAAGAGTAGGTGGAAATCCTTGGTGGGAGACCAAGGTGGAGATATTTGGTGTGATGCCGAGATCTAGGTGATCTTGGATAGATGGAGAGTCAACTACATTTATAGATCACACAGATTGAGTAGATCTGTGAAATATTCCACTTTCAGTGATCAGGGTACATCCATACTCACTGAGTATATGCTAGGAGGCAACCATGTCCTCTACAGGGACAAGATTGGTGGTGACGAGCACTTTCCTCGGTAAGAGGGAGTGTTGGGATTTGGGTACCTTGGAAAGTGGTCCCCATGTGCTTGTGAGTATCTAATCACAAAGGGGGAGACTATTACCCTTGTACTATGTACTTTGTGTCTAATTTCACTTTGACTTAGGAGATTTAAGTCAAAAGTCAAATTTGGTCATTTTAGCCTAAAGTGACAATTAATTCACAAAGTCGGTGAATTAATAGACATAAAGTGGAAACTTTGGAAACTTAAGTGAAGTGGGTTTTGAGTTGAGATATATGTGAGATGATCTCGTCCATTGATTAGGTATGAGATGAGATGATCTCATCCATCCATCTTTTAGGTTTCCTTATGCTTCCTAAAGGAGGGCACAAGGGGAAAAGGAGAGCTCATTCACTTGTATGTTCACTAAAGGATCTTGGAGAAGGGAAAGAGGATGAGAACAGTTGCATTGGGTAAGGATAGCTTGGGCACATGCTTTCATGGAGGGAGGCATCTAACACAGAGCTTTGTTTATTTACTGAGGAGCATTCATTACTGTGGAGGGCGCACTTGTTGAGGAGGGTGCGTCAGTAGTAGGGAGGTATTACACCTGTCAGATTGCAGTGGGATCAGTTTCATAGGGAGGCCACACAACATAGCTTCATTCCTGTGGAGGGGTTTTCTATTATGATCTCACATCTTGCATTTGGAGCAGTTATGGTGGATTTGGTAGCATTTAAGAGGGGCGCACCATGTTAGGGTGCACCTGTCGATTTTGGACTTATATTTCAGCTTGAGACAACCTACTATTGTAACAGGTTCATCTATATTTTGTACTTGTTGTATTCCACCATCTATTCTCCTAATTTATAGACATATATNTTATCCAGGGTTATGTTGACCAAAAATACCTGCATCACATTTATGCATGCTTAGAAGTGTAGATCAACATTTTAAAGTTAAATATCTAGATGTAGTGTTATTTGTTTTAATGTATATTGCATGTGCGAACATTGAGTAAAGAAAACACTTGCAAGGGAACCTTAAAAGAGAACTTACCCATTAAATATTGAGTAGAAATTTTGGTGACTGTTGTTGTCCTAAAAAAACAAGAGAAGACAACCACACAGTTGAAACTTAGAGCCATAATAAGTTCAAGGACAGACCTTAGGTGGAGGCCTCATATGACCTTAGAAAATTTACAATTCCCACTAAATGCTCGAAGATTTCCTAATAGATGGAGATATATAGGTTGGATTTTGGAACATTTGGTTATGAAATGGTTTTTAAATAAGGGACCACTAGGATGCCAAGTAAGATTCAATTACAATTCATTTCAAACTTCCAAATTTCAATGTATTTCCTTTTTATTTATTTGTTACTCGATGGAAATATAATTATTTGTCTTTCCTTTCCATTTATTCGTTGTAAATGTTTGGTGGACAAATTATGGAAGAATAGCCCCAAAGTTATATATACTTGTCATTCAAGTGCTTAGTCAACCTTACATCTCTTCAGGGTGCAAATGAAAATAGAGTGTCTTCAAAAAAATACACTCCAAAAGTGCAACATGTTAGAAATGTTCAAATTAAATTTTTAAATTTTTTATAATTTCATTAATTTTAATTTATGTCCATCATCCTCTAATTACAATATGGACCTCATACTGATACAAGTTAGATGCCCATGGCTTTAATGACAGGTTCTATCTCTACTACAATCTCAAGGTGTGGGTGAAGTTGATTGAAAAAGCACCTGACATGGATGCCATTTTGTTTGGATGCAATTAACACCACAAGTCCCTAAAGGGTGGAGGCCAAGAGGCATATCATGCATGAGGCACTTGGGAAGTTGGAGCATGATGTTGATGTTTTGGAGCAAGAGGGGGAATCTAAGGAGGATGTTCCACTTCCAGTAGAGACAAATTTGGAGGAGATCGAGAGTGCATCATATCCACCACCTCCACAGAGGCGCGAAGCTAGGAGAAGACCTCTCACTTCAACTTCTATATTAGTCCTAGTAGTTTCACCTTCCACCTCAAGTTCAACCTCGACCTATCTGCTTACTTCTTACAGAGGAAGAGTGATGACCTTTACTTGTAAAATGGGTAGAAGGAATTGATGATTCCTTAGTGCATTTATCCTTGTAGTATCTAGATGCCTCATGATGGTTCATCTAATGAAATACATTTATTTTTGTTTTCATGTAATTTTGTATCATCATGTCAAGACTTGGGACGTATATCATAATTCAATACTAATGTGTGATGTACCACTTGACATTTTATATATTAGTTTATTTTCGTATTTATCTGGCAATGCATTTGGTTGATGTTACAGTTGCCTTAGATATTGGATATTTTGAAAAAATGATTATTTTTATATATTTTTAAGTTTTATGATATTTTCCTCAAC
>ML835421.1:44227-58725 GCA_009831015.1 Picea engelmannii | reverse complement strand
TATATATATATATATATATATATATATATATATATGAAACATTAACATGTTCATATTAACAAAGGTGAAGATATAACCCAATGGGTTGTCTTCCTTTTTATATACTAAATATAAAAACACTGAGATCTATGTCATAGCTAGTCCCTTGCCAATAACTAGAAACAATTCACAAGGAACAAATAAGGAAGAAGTTTGGAATTTCAACTACTAGCAAACTAAAAATAAATTGGAGTTAAATAAGGTAATATGTGTACATAGCAATAGCAATGAAATGTTTAATTAAAGGGATAATTCAATGAGGACTATAGATAGCTCAATGACCAATAGTGAAATTATGAATAAATTAAATATAGGTCAACGACTAGTGGTCACTACTCATACAACTAATACAAATAGCATGAATTTGATTTCCTTACCTTGGCCAGGAACAATACAACATAGATTAGAGAAAATCTCTATTAGTGAGATGAGGAAATAAAGTGTGTTTTCTTAGAATAGTAATGTTTTGAGCAAGCAAAATCACATGGTTCAAGTTCGGGTTCGAGTTCGGCAAGGATGAAATTCGGTTATAATTCAAAGTTTTCAATAAGATTCAAATAAAGTATGCCATTAGGTTCACCAATATACATATTTTTGAAATATAATAATTTATAACATATTAACATATAATATGACATCTAACAAATATTATGACATATAAAATATACTTTATAGCATATAAATTTAATATATATAATACTTTATAACATTATACATATATAGTTAATATAAAAAAAACTTTATATCATGGCAGAATCTGTGTAGGAAATTGGAATTTGAAAGGTGATCAGGGAATCTCCCAAGGATCAATGTGGTAATTTGTGTCAAAAGAATTAATCACTCACAAATTGTTGATGTCACCCTTTTAATGGGGGAGCTTCAACCATCATTACAGGCAGGATTAAAAAGGTTTTGGATCTCTTTACTTCAGCATCCGAGGGCAAGACAAATCACAACAAGAGTCAAATTTGTGGTCGGAATGTGAGCAAGGGATATTTACAAGAAATTTCCAGAATTCTCTTGATTACTCACAAGGAAACTTGGACTTCTTTCAGATATATAGGAATTCCCATTATCTTGTCTAATCCTACAACCCAATCTTGGCAAAATGTTCTCAACGAATTCAAGTCCAAGTTTAGGCAATGAGGGTCGAATTAGTTGAATCCGACAGGAAGAGTTTTTCTAGTTAAATCTGTCCTCACTGTGTTGCCAATTGTACAACGTTCTTCCCTCTTTGATCCAGTGAGTGTCATGCACAAATTATCTCAACAATTAAGGAAATTTTTATGGCAAGGGGGCAAGGGTAATGCCACAAAATTCCAATTAGTGAATTTGGCAATTGTAAGGCCCCCCAAAGAATATGGTGAGATAGGAATCAAAGACCCTTCGTTAATGAACCTTGCTCTTGGTGCAAAATTTCTTTGGAGACTCATATCTAGTCAAAACTCTTGGTGGAAAAGAATTCTCCCAAAAAACTTTTTCTCAAGTGAGAAGAAAAGATGCCTAAAATCTCTTCAAGAAATTAAGAATGGACCATCAATCTGGAAACTAATAAAAGAAGCAATCTCTCTCATGCGATCTAAATTGTCTTAGTTCCCAGTAAATGAGCAACATGTCAACATATGGTTACACATAATAATGGGCCAGGAAGTGTTGGACAACTATCAGGAACTTCTACCTTTAACAGATTGGTTGGATAGGAAAAATAATAAAATTCTAACTGATATATCCTCTTGGGACAAAGAATTTGGTCAGTGGAAAGATTGGAAAATAGAGTTGTCTTTGCAACATATGCAAAATTTGAAGTCCTAACTAATTTTTTCCTTGAAAGGATGTGTGCCTAGAGAGAAATCCATCCTAGATAGAAGAACCTGGGAACTCACCAACTACAATTTCAAGGAAGGATATATCTCCCAACTTTAAAAGATGGCGCTACCTCCAAAATAAAAAATTTGGAAGAAGATTTGGCATATAGATGGACTACCAAAAGTAAATATTTTATGTTGGACCTTGGTTCATGAAAAATTACTAATAGTTGAAACCTCCAAAAGTGTGTCATCCTGGGCTCATCTAAATGTGTATTGTGTCAAGTAGAAAAGGAATTGATTCGTCATGTCTTTCTTGAGTGCAACTTCTCTATAAGAGTTTGACAAGTGGCATTTGAAGGTCTAATCCATAGAATGAGTATGCAAAGTTCCTAGAAAAAAATGTTCACAACATGGAATAAATATTGCAAAGGAACATTCAAGAATAAATAGTTATTCAAAAGGGTATAGTCAGCACTGCCAAAATGCCTATGTTGGAAAATTTGGCTAGTAAGGAACCGCACAATTTTTCATTAGGAGTTGGATATTCCACCCTCAGTAGCAATAAAGGTCAAGAGTATGTTCGCAGAAAGTATCATCTCCAAAGGTAAAAATCCCAATATCCATCATTGTTTAAATCTAGATGAAGAATGGTTTGGGCAGTTTCAAATAACTCTCTCAAGATAAAAATGTATAAACCATTACCTAGATCATGTTGGCAGCTTCGACAGAACATCTCTGATTTTGAAAATTGGAAAAGGGCTCAACACTCTTATTTTTTTATTTTTTGATGGAGCTTTGAAGGGGAATCTTGGGGTGGCAGTTGCAAGGGGGTGTCATCATTGACCTTGGAGGGACAATAGAAGCTTGGTTCACTTGGGGACTAGGTATCGCTTCAAATAATAAAGTAGAGGCATGTGCACTTTGGTAGGGACTCAAAATTGCCAAAGAAATAGACGTGCATTCATCATAGTGATTGGAGACTCCGAGATCATTATCAATCATATGGTCAAAAAGTTAGTGCTCATAAATAACTCTATAGCCTCAATCCTAGATCAAAGTAGACAATTAGGAGGTTCCTTGACCGATATAATTTTCTATCACATATTACGAGAACACAACAAAGAAATGGATTGGTGAGAAAATGCAAGTTCAGAAAAAAAGGAGGGGGGAGCTTATGGTTAATGGTGTATAATATTACCAATTGATTTCCTAATCAATTCCCAATACATCAACATGTTTAATGTTGGTAATCCGTCACATGGCAAGTCCCAATGGACTCATAATATATCACATGGTACATAATCATGATTAGTGCTTCAAACATTTGAACATTAATGTGAAGAGACAAGACACCTGTGCTCACATGCCATCAACTCTGTTCTCACATGATTTTGTTATACTTTTCCTTACGATCCCATCTCATTGTGGGATAATGGTGTTATCATTTGAAAGGTGCAGGGGGTTTCTGCATTGAAGAAATTATGAGGTTCCTATAGGCTGCCCAACAGGCGTGTCATGTGACCTTTTGTTGGGCACTAAGTTCAAGGTAATTTCAAACTATTTTTCTTGTTGTTTGTGACATCCAACAAGTCTGATATTTCTGCCCTTTAATTCTTCCCCTTAGGAAGTGATTTGTTGCCCCTTTGTAGATGTTGTTTTAAGGATTAAATTAGGAGGTTTTAGTTGTCCAAATTAGCACACATAAAACTCCACAAAAGCAGTAAATATCCTCTAGGATCTTTAACACATACAATTGATAAGTAAATAAGAAAACCATGACAAATGAACACTAGTGTTTTTGGTAAACATGACCCTGGAAAAATCCCCATGGAGAAAACCAGTAAGAGAGTAGATGTATTATGGATATCTCAAAGCAAATGCTACAACAAGTAAATGTACAAAGAAACCTGATATAATGGAAAGCTCTTCTCAAGCTTGCTTTGGAGTTCCTTGGTAAATGCGCCCCTTTCCTTAGCATTTGTGCCCCTTGCTTGTTGTTCCTTTTAGCTTTGGAGAATGCACCCAAGACGATGCACCCTCCTCATTTGCTCCCTTTGCTTCCACTCAAGTGCACCCTCACTTGATTTGCTAGATGCGCCCCTTCCTCTTCTAAAGAAATGCACCCCAACATTCTCCACAAGTGCACTCTCAATCATGCATGTGCCTCTCCTCTCAAGATGTGCCCACACACTCTAGCCAACTTCCTTCCTCAAGATTTGTGCCCCACCTTCTGAAAGCTATGCCTCTCTTATAAAAAACCCTCACTTCTCCTCTCTTCGCATTCACTCTAATCTCCAAGTGAACAATGAATCTCACTTTTTCCCTTTTGCCTCCTTTAGCCTAATCCTTAGGCTAATGTAGAAAACCAATGGCCAAGATTAGATCTTAGGCCAAACCTCCAATCAATGGTGGAGATTAAATCTCCAAAAATGACTTAAGTCTCCTAAGTCACTTGACTTAAGTGAAATAAAGTCACATTGACTTTATAACATAAAGTAAAGTGGTGAGGTCAAATATTACCCCCTTTGTGTTTAAAGACTCGCAAACACAAGGGGACCACTTTCCAAGGTACCCAAATCTCAACACTCCTTCTTAACTAGGAAATTTTTACTCACCACTCCCAACTTGTCCTTGAAGTGGACATCCTTTCCCCTTGGCAAAGACTTGGTGAGAATGTCTGCAACCTGCTCATCAGTAGTGGCCACAGAATCTGATATGCTTGTCACCATAGCCAAGTGGGACCCAAACCTCTCTAGCACCCTACTCCCTCTCATCAATCTCTGAGGCTCTCCAACATACTCCTTGGCCTCCTTCAGGGCCTCCTGAAACCATCTCGGTTTCTTCTTCCCTGAAGTAACCTCTGGCGAAGTTGAAATATCCCTGATCCAGCTGATCTGGATATCTACTGCTGAACTACGATTTTTTCCATTGAATCTGATACTCTGGGGGTTTCTGAATGGGTTTGAGTTACCATGTGAACATGCTTGGTGATTTTTGCATGTGTGTTCCAGTTTATTATTTTTTTTAGTAGTATAAGACACTGCATGTGAAATAAGGACTGGTGTCATCCTTATACACATTGCAAATGTGAGCTAAGTCCTGCTCACTTAGTGTGTCTTTGGAGGCATGATGCCTAGGTTCAAAGCCTACATTGTCACTTTGACTTGAACCTCTTCTGTCTAGGCTTACTCCTAGGGAAGCCAAGGGGGGTAGACCCTAGTTTCTAGATGAGATTAACGTTAAGTTCTAGGAGTTGGTTTTAATTAGTTAAAGGTTGGGGAAAAAATCTAGCCTATGATGCAAAGACAACGATGTAATGTGCAACAATTCAATATGACAAGCAAAACATTTTTCCTAGGACAACTAAGACTAGTGCCTAAGATTGGGCAAGGGGTCAACTAAAGTTTGAGGAAGTTTGATTACAATGATTACACAATATTATAAATAAATAAGCTATTTTACAACAAGATTAGATACAAAGGGTTACAACTAAATACAAGATGAATAGATGATACAACTATAAGAAAATGATACAAAGAGTTACAATGAGATTAGATACAAACTAGATACAAAATCACAATAAATAACATCTAAAGGTTACAACAAAGTTATACTAAAAAAAAAGATACAAAGATACAAAGATACTAACTGAAAATGCTTGTATGTGCAGAAATCTAAATATGCTTAAATGGATACATTCATCAACACAACAAGCCAACCATGCTCAACAATAGAAAGTCTCCCAAATGGATGAACTACTCTATTGGACTGCTTTCAATGGAAAACAAGATCACTCAAGACCCAAAAAGATAGTGCCTCCAAAGGATGTGCAACTTCTTGAGGGATCACACCAAAGATAATTAACTGAAAAATAAATGTTTTAAAGGGAAAATGTCCACAAGCACAATTTATGACTACTTAGTGATTAATCCACAACCATATAGATAAAAATGCATGTAAATGTAAATGTAAAATGAAGTGCTTGCAAGTGTAGATGTAGATCACAAAAGATATATCAAGTAGATGCCCAAAGTTGAAGTGGATTAAGGATTTTATTAAAAAATAGTAAGTGAAGATTAAAACCTAGCTAAGTGTCAACCCAATACAACCCCCGCTTGTACCAAGTAACTGTTGGGTGCTCAAGAAGTATGGAAACAAGTCCTACCTATCTCCACAAGTCATCCCAAGGGAAAAGAGTACTCCCGGAAAGTACGTTGAGCACCACGAGACTGTCCCCGGCCTATCACCTTCCATTGCTTCCTATAGTCCTTGTTTAAATGGAAACGTTGGGTTAGTAGAGGTGTCCTATTAAGTCTAGTTGATTATTAGGCCTATGGACTAAGTTAATTTTAGTGATTAGGTGTATAAAAGTGAGTTTTACTTGCCCAAAAGTATGAAAATGTACCAAAACCGAAATGTTAAACTTGTAAGAAAATAAGTGTTTACCCACAAAATGTTACTTGAAAAGCATGAAAGGGAAACCCACAATATCTTGCAATGAAAAAGAGATTGAGTTGTCTTAAACTATCACCATTTTCCCATGAACATTTGCAATAAGATAAATTCTTAGAAAATAAAACTTGCAAATAAAAGAGACTTAAATCATGAGATTTAAACCTATGCCTCCATGGGCTTAAGCTAGCACTTAGTTGTATGAGATCTACTTCTAGATGATTTTAATCCATTAAGCACAACATAGAAAATAAACAACTAAGCTAGCCATACTATATTGGGGGTTGGCTATGCCAACTTCACATGCAAGGTGTAGGCAACTAAAGAATGAAAGAAAAACTTAAAAAAAAAAAAAATACAAACCACTCACAATGGCACAAGGTGGAGGCAAGTCTTCCTATTTTGTGCCAAAGGGGGTTGGAAAATGAATAAACTAAACTAGAACAACCTAGCCACACAACCTTGTCATAATGACAAGTGGGACAAAGAATGAAAAACAATAACAGAAAATTAAAAGAGAATGCAAGCCACTTGGGGACCCACTTTGGACTTGCTACAATGCTTAGAAGAGAGAGAGAAAAGATTGGGAATTGTTACCCAATCAAAGGAGAGGTTATTTGTGTGTTTTGTGGCTAAAAATGGGCAACACTTCCCCTATATATGGCGAGAACCTGCAAAAAACAACAAGCTATTGCTTGTTGGAAATGTTGCAAAACACACAGAAAAGTTAAGATTTTTTTTTGTTTTTCAACATAAATTTTCTGCATAAAAATTTCAGAAAATGAGTTTGATATATTGACCTATCTAAGAGTGTTAGAAAACCAATAACATGAATATGTATGAGCAGGTAAAAAAAAAAAAGAGTTTATGTTAGGTTATGAAGGAGGGTTTCCAACTTGAAACCAACCTTACAAACCCTTGAAGCAACCTGCAACTTGTGAAGCCAATGTGAGACAAGAGCAAATAGTTGTTAAGATAAACAAGTAATACAAACTAATTTGCACTACTTACTATCATAATCAAGTAGATATACAACTACACTATTGCATTTTCTATCCAAACAAACTAATTTGTTTTAGATATATACTCTAGATCTCAAATAAAGAAACACATGGAACAAGATCACCTCCAAAGCATGCGCATCAAGACAAAATTTCATGTACACCAAGGTCCTCCAAATATCTTTTTTATTACCCAAATGAGGAAGTTGCAGCAATTAATTGCTACAAGATCATCTCAAAAATAGAACAAGAATGAGTGAAAGCAAAATGGAAGATGAGGGATGATGGAAGAAATTGGTAGCATAACAATAGCTCAAGAGATGGTAAGAAATGAGTGAGGGAGGGATATTATTTATACTTGGGAAGGAAAAGTTACCCCTCTTGGATGAGAGCCAAGTGTCAAAACCCAAGTCAAAGTGAGAATCTCAAGAAGGGGGGGGGCAACTCTAGGGTTTTGGCATGGATGGATGAAGTGGAAATGAGTGGAGTGAGTTGGCAAGGCTTTGACAAGTCAAATGATGAGTTGTAGGGTCTAGGGAGGTGCACCAAGGGATAGAATAAGTCTCCCATTAATTTTTTTATTATTTTTTTACTTTTTGGAGACTTTCAAGAAGGGGGGCACACCTCTCTAGGGAAAGTGATGTTTTTGCTTAATGGCTACGTGAGGGGGTGATGTGAGGGTTGGAAAAGATTAGAAAAATGTTTTCTCGTCATCGCCCACCTTTACTTTACTCAATTTTCTCAATATTACAAACATTGACATTTTTACCATGTCAAGCTTAGCAATTAAAATTGTTGTTTTGACTAACTTATACTCCCTTTGGACAAACACCTAGCAAAAGTTGTCCAATTGAGTTGAAACTTGGTCCAAGGGTGTAAGGGGTCTCATTCCATTTATTTTGAGCACAAATACCATTAGAAAAATCCCAAGGACCTAGTTTTTACATTATTTATAAAAAATTAATTAAAATTAATTAATTAAATTACCCAACCTTGGGCAATTTTAATTAATTAAAAAAAAAAACTATCTAGACTCGACGAAATTCCTCAAAACTTCTAGAGATGTCTTACATGGTCATTTACATCATTCCTAAAAACTATATACCAGAGGATGACACCATTAGAACGCCTTCCACCTCTTTGGAGGAATTATTTGCGGGAATGAAAAACTCAAGGGAAATTAATAAGATTGGTTAGGCCAAATTAATAACCTGAGGAAAAAAAAACACTCAGTGAAAGGAAATATCATAATGAATAAATCATAAGGTAACTGACTAAACTATGATCCATGCAGACCTATTACATTATTATCTCACGCAGGGGAGCGAAAATTCTAATTACAAAAATACGTGTTGAAGACCAAAAATGCCTTGTAGAACCAGGAAGTCTCTAACTTGATAGCATCTGATGATGCATATATTCATGGTACATGGATTTTACCCCCTAGTTGAATACATGGTCAACATCTGTCTCCACATGGGGACGTGTGTTTGATCTTCACACTTGGGAAGGAGAGCATACGAGAATCCAACATCTACAAAACAAAGTGTTCACCAATACCCAACATATATATACATATATATGACAAGTAAAATGATATAAACACCAATTACATAAAGAAATAACCATGGTACAATATTTCTAATTACAAAATGAAACTATGATACAAAAACATCTAAGTACATAATAACATAATGAATGAAATAATACAAAAATGAAATACAAGGAGAAGGATTAGAGATACGTTACAACCATCCATGCACTGGATGGAATGAAGCCACAAGTGTCTGAAACATCCTTGTCCAGGATAACTCACAGAAGACCCCTTCCCAAGTTTTATCAACTTGAAAATTTTTGTGAGGAATAACTAGCCAAGAATCATGCTCCTTTTTCCATTCAACCAAACACTGGAATATGACAAGTCGTGTAAACTTTTAATACTTTGTTGCTCATGACTGTCAATGTGGAAGGCTAACCAATACTCATAATGATATGATATTGATAAAATGAATTTGTTTTCCACTTCCTCATAATTTTTCATTAATTCATCTTTTGGTTGAGATGTTGAAAATGAGCATGCCACGGGAACCATTACATTGTTTTCCTCAAAGTTGTAAAGGTTCTCCTTCAAAGAGATTGGTTCCTATGGAGGAAGGTGGGGACTTGAATTATATAGATATTCAACAACTTCAAATTCAAATTCCTTTATCTCCTCAAAATCGATTACTAGCTCATCCATTGATTCATCTGGAATTTCCATATGAACTTCCTTATCTTTTTCATTGTGAAACTCAAGTTCCATAAGGTCTAGATGTTCAATATAAGTTTCTGTAAAGTCAGCTTCCATGATTTCCACATGATCTTCCAGGGCCATAAACTATCTAGTATGGGCCAATTGTATGGCCTCAAGTTGTTCACTATGGGCATACTACATGTTCAAAATGACTTCTTTAAGCTCCTCAATGGGATCTAGTGGAGTATCTATCTTTATATCTGAACTAGTTGTTTCAATAGCTAAAATATTTTTCCTCTTCTATTTTTCCATAAAATCATCAACCAATTCATTATAAATTTCCTCCCAATCATTCCCAAATCTGTTCAAAAAGGCAAACAACAAGTCCTGTATGGTCTTGAACTCCTTATCATCTGAATCATGAAACCAATCATAAGCCAAATCCTCACAAAGATTCATGACAAACAATTGCATTAGAACATCCTCATAAATAGGTGGATCACACCATTCATCAATACATTGCATGAAGGCCCTAATGTGAGCACTACCATCATCAAAATTATGATATTCAGGAATTTTTTCAATAACATCTTTAGATATATCATGTGGATAACCAACAATTCCTGAAAAATCAAGAGGACTATAAAAACCACCCATTTCTAACTAGATCATTTAAACAAACGTCTAAAGGAAAGGACTGGGACCCAAGATTACTAAGGATCCAACAAGAAGGGAAACATGCTAACTTCATCCACAAAAAAATTCAAGTTCAAAGATGAAGCAAAACAAGCCGTGAATTCCTTCTTGAAGAATACTTTGTCAAATTATTTTAGAGTGGAGTCGCCAAATGACCAGGTTTATCAAACAAACAAAAGCATTAGACAAAGCAAAAACAAGAAGGAAAACAAAAGTTAGATTATTAAGTTGAAACAAGAATTGGATGTTAATGAATGCTTCATCTCCAAGAATTTCAACCAGCCTACAAGGATTGCTCCCTATAGTATACTTGATATATTTGTTCAATTGAGTCGCCACTTGGAAAGAAAGCAAACAAAAATAACCAATGCAAGTTAAACAAAAATTAGGGACTAATGTTTATTGTTTAGTTCTTAAAAAATAAGTTAAGTTGTTTTGACCAAGGATAAAACACTTATCCCCAACAACGACGCCAAATATGTTGTCGTCCTTATACAGACTCACAAACATGAGCTAAGTCTTTCTCACTCAGTGTGTCCTTTGAGGCACAATGCCTAGGTTCAAAGTCCACACTGTCACTTTGACTTGAATCTCTTCTGTCTAGGCTTATTCCTAGGGAAACCAAGGGGTGTAGACCCTACTTTCTAGATGAGATTAACGTTAAGTTCTAGGAATTGGTTTTAATTAGTTAAAGGTTGGGGGGGAAATCTATCCTATGATGCAATGTGCAAAAATTCAATATGACAAGCAAAACCTTTTCCTAGGACAACTCAGACTAGTGTCTAAGATTGGGCAAGGGGTCAACTAAAGTTTGAGGGAGGTTGATTACAATGATTACACAATATTATAAATAAATAAGCTACTTTACAACAAGATTAGATACAAAAGGTTACAACTAAATACAAGATGAATAGATGATACAACTATAAACAAAGGATACATAGAGTTACAATGAGATTAGATACAAACTAGATACAAATTCACAATAAAGAATATATAAAGGTTACAACAAAGTTATACTAAACAAAAGATACAAAGATACTAACTGAAAATTCTTGTATGTGTAGAAATCTAAAGATGCTCAAATGGATACATTCATCAACACAACAAGCCAAGCATGATCAACAATAGAAAGTCTCTCAAAGGGATGCACTACTGTATTGGATTGTTTTCAATGGCAAACAAGATCACTCAAGACCCAACAAGATAGTGCCTCCAAAGGATGTGCAACTTCTTGCGGGATCACACCAAATATAATTAGCTAAAAAAGAAATGCGGCTAAAATCATGAAGATGGGTAACATTTTTTCTTGTTTTATGAGAAAAAAAACTGTATTTTCACAAGTTCTTCAACTTCCGTTATACAAAAGTATTTTTTTTATTTAGAATTTCACTTTATACTAAAAACAAAACTTGTGAATAATTTTGTTATCTTTCCAATGACTATTTTTTAAATTTGTCTTACCAATATTTGATATGTCAATTTGACAATTGTTTAACAGTATGTTCCTTAAACATGAAAGGAATGATAATGAGTTATGTTTTCCCAAAAACAATGTATCTATTATTAAACTTATGTTTATAAGAAAAGAAATATACTGCAACAATCTACAAAGACTCTATTTTATTATGACTATAATTTTGAATCTAACGGATGAATATTATAATTTCTATAATTTTTTTAAGTCAAGACCAAGATGGAAACGTTGCAGATTTTAAACACGTGTTTTTCTACATCTTGTATCTATCTTAATTTTTACTTAAAAGTAAAATCTAAATATACCCTTTTGAAAAGAACAGTTTAAGGATTATGAATATAATTTTTTCTAAATTTTTCACTGTATATTTTTAGAGATATTGATATTTCATTTCATTGAATCATAATGTCTACTGAAAATATTATGTAGTGATTTTTTTAAAAAATCAAATAAAATTATATAAAAATAATGAAAATGAAAACAAATTATAGGAATTGAAAGTAGATTCAATTTTGTAAATGCTGGTGTCATTTTCGAAACAAAATTCTCATTATTTGCAGAAGTCCGCAACCTCCGAAGTTTAGGTAAGCTTGGGGCAATTCTCTGGTTTTTGTTTTCAGTCTCAATTTCATGTTTTCGGCCAAAATAATATTTCAGCCAAAACAATATTATTTCGGCCGAAATACTAAAATCTAACGAAAACCGTCAAAACTGAATGGTTTCCAATGTTTTCGGCTGAAAAAACCTTCTTTCGGTTGAAAGCGTGTTGAGCGAATTCTGTCGATCGAAAAAAATGAAAAGACACATCATATTATTTCATTTTATGCCAAATTGTATAAATACGCTTTCGGACGAACACATTTAACACAATTCATCGAATGGATGGACATATATGAGCTCAAGGATAGGGATTTCAAAACATTTCTATTAGTGATTGCAGCTGTATTCTTTTCTTTCATTATTTCTTCCCTCTATTCCATAGGCTTAATCGGAGGATCGATATCGATACATGATGGTTTTCTAGAGCACCTAAACAAAGTTTTGAATCATCTTTTTGGTTTTTGTTGAATAAGATAATTGATGTTTGTTCAAGTTTTTATTGGAATAACAATTTATATGTTGAAAGATAAATGTTGAGCATTTTTTCAAGGTGAAAACTTGTTGAACATATCTTTTACAGATAACAATAAAATTCATGGGAAACAAAAGTTTACACAAGAAAAAATTTGATCACACTTGAGATGATACTCGCCAAAACGAACAAAGGAAAGAGCATTATTAGAGAAAGAAATGAGAACGTGCAAATATTGAAGAAAAAAATGATGATAATGTCAATAGAGATTTTCAACAAGAAGAAGTTCAACCAGGTATGCATGCACATATGATGATCGAGCACACGACACACATTGGGACTATATTCAGAAAGTACAGAATTCAAAGTATAGAATTCAAATTTAAAATATTGTAAATAATATAATTGATTGTAATTACAATTTGATGTTTTTCAAAAAACATAAATAGATTTGTCTCATAATGTCGAAGAAGATGTTGAAACCGAAATTGAAGTAGAAGACGTTGAAACCGAAATTGAAGCAAAAGATGTTGAAACCGAAATTGAAGAAGAAGACGAATCACCTATAAGTATGTACTTAAATTTAGATAATATAAGATGAACACTCAAGTATATATAGTTTAGTGAATTTGTGTTCGAGTTATGTTTTTTAATATAAACTTTAAATTGAAATATGCAGGAGAATCTATCAACATTGGTGATGAAATATTAGAAAATGTTGATACTGACAAATTTGGGAAGAAAAAATCTAACCATTATATAAGATATTGAACTAAGAATATGTATAATACTTTTTTCAAAGATCTCAACTTTTACTCTGTCTAATGAAGTCAAAAAAGTTTAAAGAAATTACATCATTATTGGGTATTCAAAATTCGACAAAGGATACAAAGGTGAAATAGAATGTGTTTAACAATATAACTAGTGTATTAAAAGCTTTTGGAAAATCTCGAAAAAAAGATGTCTGTGTTGCACGTAGAGTAATACAAACAACAGTTGTTTCATCTAGCAATATAAAAGATCATTTGACAAGACACATGGAAAAAATGATGGGAACGTCAAGAAAAACATTGCACAAACATAGAAAATTTCAATTGCAAATAGATGCAAATAATGAACTCGCTTGTTAGACAGTGATTTCTAGACAACCCTACAAAAATAGACTTGCAGAAAATGTTAAAGAATTGGCCCGTAATTGTTGGTTGGAAGAATCTCATGTTTCACCACATGCAAGGGATGTGTTGCGACGAAGAATAGAACGAAAACAATATGAAGAACATTCAAAACATATATTGTCAATGACACAAATAGAATTGTTCGATAAGTTCAAAGAAGAGCACAAAGAAGTTAAAATTTCCATCAATACATTTGTGCAACAAAAACCATGGTTTGTTAGACCCATCACTGTTCGTGACACTTGTTGTTGTCGTTATCATGTCGAATTTGAGTTGTATTATGACACTTTTTTGGATTTTGGTAAAACTTTATGGTCAGGTTCACCTCTTCCTTCCACATTCCGTGTTTTTATATCTGAAATTCTATGTGAAAGAGAAGATGATGATGTATTTTACAAAAAAAAATGTGTTGGTGGAAATAAATGTGATCGTTGTGGAAATCTAAGTTTGTTTCATTCAAAGTATCATATTGATATGAATGATCAATCATTTTCTAATATAAGAGTCAATTGGAAGATATATGAATATATCAACAACACGGCTCC
>ML835421.1:10373-33282 GCA_009831015.1 Picea engelmannii | reverse complement strand
GCATATATATTTTGAAGAAGATGCAATTGAGTGAGTCTTAATTGTCACAAAATTAATGGTTCCAAATGGTAATGTCTACAATGATGCTAATGGAGTATTTTAGGTGATATTCTTACATTATCTTTGTGATCTAGAAAATGTTTTTGTAGGATGTTTTGTTTTGAAATTTGATCATTCAATATATTTTCCATATTTTCCAACATGCATAGTTTACTTGTTATAGTGTATAACATATTATGGTTGGTTGGGATACTACATAGGATCTTCTCGATAAATATGATAAATATTTGAGTGAGTTAAAGTTTAAATATTTAATAATAATATTGTTTTTATATAAAACATGTCATTATTTCTATTTCTAAGAGTTTGCAAAACTGGTGATATTTTGAAAGGGGCATACAAAGAAGCTAAAAATAATGGTAAAAGTGCACTATTAAGGGTATTACTACTATGATCAAAGCAATTAAAACACAAATACAATAGGTATGTATGTGAGACACGATACACCTTATTAGGATAAGAGCTAACATTGAGTGCAAGTAAGGTAATCAAGCGTATTTGTACTAACCAATTAGCATGCTATGCTATCAGTAACTCCTAATCAATTGATTACGTAAAGAGTTGTTGTTATACTAGTAATGAATAGACTATTGCAAGGATACGTCATATCTATAATAAGTATGATGTAAGGCTAATGAATCTTAGTAGCAAGCTTAAGAACAATGATTAACAAGACTGTACTCAAAGCAATATGAGCTTGCTTAGTTAGCTTGAATAAGTTGTAAGTGATACCACTAAGAGTTATGGATTCCAAGTTGTTACAGTCTAGTCATTGTGTTTAGTTTAAGCATTTGTATTACCTAATATGAGCTCTATAACATAGCTTGTATTCAAGCAAGTATGGGCAAAGGGTAATCATACTAGTATCATTACATTTAATGAAGGGTCCATGTTTCTTCTATTATTACTTAGGGAATAATCATGATGTTATAACTCATATGGGATTAGAGCTCTAGTCATATCTTCCACTTTACTCGAGTCTAATACAGGTCCATATAAATTTACAACCTATTGGATACAGGAGTATGTATTCTTGTAATAGATTACACATAGCTAATACTGGTAAAATAGTATGTGTTTCCTTTATCGAATGGGCTATGCCATATCTTACAATGGTTGAAACATGGGTAATAAGCATAATCAATACATGTGTGTAAACAACTTAGGTATTAGCTTAGCTTTAGCTGTGTATAGTTGATTGGAATAAGCCGATCATCATATACGTTAAACAATATTGGTTTCATTACCATTAGTTACATGGACTAGAACAATGATACACATTGAATACTTAAATCTATGTAATATGAGTAGTATTGATTACTAATATTAACTACACAATGGGGTTATGACTCTGTGTTGAATGCATTGTAATACCTTGTTTCTGAATATGGTTAATGTACGTGTTTGATTACGTATCTACTTAGTAACCTCTATACAAACCTATGTTACTTTGATTATGTATTACTTGCATCATTCATTTATAGGGATAAGCTCAATACCAAGTTGTTACCTATCACTAATACTGAAGCTCATATCCATTGTTTGTATTGGATAGTGTAGGAAGTGATCTCATAGGTTACATATGTCTTTTGTTATGATTTACTACTAATCCAACCTAAGAGCTTAGTAAGCCCATACTTATCTAAACAATGTTTTCATTACACATACTAATAAGATCCATATTGAAGCTTAGTACTAACTCCATAGATTACTGATATGCCTATTCCTATGTATAAGATGGGCTATTGATTTCCCATAATTCCTATGGTATCCATACTCATACGATAAATACACGCCTTCTTATAGGGAAAACATTCATATATGGTAGTAGTAATAGCATAAGAGCTTGAATATGGAGTATCTTATACATGTCTAATCTGAGCAATGGTCTTGATACTACTCATTCTACTGCCCAATTTGATCAAGTTGCATATAGAGATATATTGATGACCTATGGGAATAAATAATATTGATAATATGCATACTTCAAAGGGAAGATCAAAGTATTCAACTTTGTTTACATGTATCAAGCTAACAAGAGCTATCACAATTACATCATGTTCTTAGTACCCAACCCCATCTATTCCCATTAGTTTATGAGATGAGTACCAGGTAAAGCAGTGTGAATCGTGTGTACCTAATCAAGCAATCATAGAAACAGTTGTAATAAACCTATATGAGCTTCATAGATATTATAGTAATCAAATCACTTAAGCTTCATATTCCATGGACTCACGAGTATTACATGTTGTAAGCTCTACCTTATTTCCATAATCATATCCTCTTGCTAATACACACTAATACATAAGATGTGGTTAGTCACAAGGATAAGCTAGATAAGCAATGGGTATAACACTTACCATGGATCTGAAAGCATAGAGTAAGCTTGTATCCTTACATTAGTATTGGCTCAGTTCCCATGAGATCTGTAATCAATATCAAGCATGTATGATGCCAATACACTGTATAACCGATGTGATTGAATATGTTATGTATTAATCATACCAATGAAGTTGAACAGTACTAGTACCATATAAGCTTGGAATCAAACATGATAACACAGTTAAACAATGGATTTCATACTAATATGTACGTACTAAAAGCTCACGACATCGATATGTATAAGATCAATACTTGGAGCTATATACTAGTTACACTCTTATCTGATTCATTGTATAGATCAATGGGATTCATTCATCTCATAATGAAAACCTATGTAAGTTGAGTGTTCAAGAGGTTGTATACTTTATAGTAGTGATTGATTACTACATGTCCTATGAACCAGCGAGGAGCTTCTCTAATATATGAACACTGTCATTTGAGACATAGCCACACTATCGATTTCTTATGTTCCTGTAGTCACCCTGCAATCTCAGTATGGTACTGATCAAATTAGGAAGATAGGATACCACTTGTATTCATTCAATGGGATTACTTATACCACTCATACCTACCCCGAGTAGAAGGGTAAGATAGACCGATGAGCAAAGGGAACAAGGGATAGCGACACACTTAATACGATAGGTAGTATATCAATAATATGGAACCCGTTTCAGCTTAGCTAGTCTCAATACACATAGGTTCTCTATTACGTATAAGCCCAATACTGGCTGCACTATTCCCATAAAAAGCTAATATCATAACAAGAGCTATGGGTACAAGTAAGCAGCTTGATTGGATTAGTACTAAGCCCAATGCTTATGCAAGTTGAATGATAACTAAGCTCACACGGGGTATATACACATTACAATAGTAATAAGGAGGATTCCATAATAAATATGACTAAGCTTACAATATAAGTAAAGGTTCAGGGCTATGTGTATAAGGATTACAATACTGAGCTTAAGCTAGTCTAACTATGATGGGTTTCATTACTATACCAATACATCGTGCTAGTATGATCGAATCATAATCAGATAAGTATGATTCCCATTAGAGTGATACATGTTATAACTATGTGTAATAGACGTAATATACCAATATTGATATTGGGTTCAATGGGCAACAACATGGTAACATAAGAGATATAGAAACTATGATTACTAGTCATACAGGTGTCGTGATGAACAACATTTTTTATCACTTACTCTGATTAATGGCATTACTACTATATCTATCTAATGATCTCGTATTCAGTGCAACTTGTTAGTGTTTTCCTATGGGAATTAAGTAACATAGATGTGTTGTAATAGGTAATGGTAGAATAGAAACAAGAAGTACGACTTCAGCTCTAAGCTCTTGTATAGGGGAAATGATTAGAACCATTAGCATTACTTAAGCTAGTATCACTTCTATTACTCACATGGTCATACAAGCTCACTATGATAGCTTCTCTATATGGGATATGAATTCAAGTGTTATGCTTAAGCTCTACCTTATATTACCATAACTATGATGAGGTTTGTACGTATGATAGTTATGTATGTTCTATAAAGGTTAGTGAATCATTACAACTTAGTTGAGTTTGGTTTATGTATATAAAGCTACTAATAGTGTTACGTGTGTCATATTATGTTACAAGTACAATATAACCATAATCACTAAAGCAGTGGAATTTGTTATCATAGCTAGTATAGATAACAAGGGCATTTAACCTGTAATGATGATTATGAACCCGTTTGATCTATGTATTACTAATATACAATATCACATATTACACATAACTAGTATAGTGCACTTTGAGGTTAGTCTCATTCCCATTAATCTATGTAATCAAATCAACAAAATTAACCCATATCATGCTTATTAGTTATAGTCTATACTTACCATTATCTTATGGCATTACTACTGATTGATTTGAGTATTAAGCCCATAAGTATCTATAGATCAGCTTTGTGTTCATAAAGGTTAGATATGTCTATGATTACCATTACTAAGTTGTAACATGTACAAAAGGTGATATAAGTGATATGTATAGGGTCAACTAATTACACCTAAGTTCTAAGCTGAGCTACTTACAATATGTATAAATATGAAGTAATATGCAAATACTGATGATTACACTCTTCATGCTATAACTAGTAATCGATACTAATCAAAAGATTGGAATGATAGAGATCAGTGAATACAGTAAGTTGAATATGACTTAGTACTACCACTTTAATCATAGTATCCATGTATCATAAGTTGCTTGATTTCCATTGCTTGTAAGCTATGTTTGACTTAAGCTGGGAATCACACTGGTCTCATAGTAAGCTTCTACTTGTTCATACTATATTAGCATATCAAATATGGATAAACAATATTCCAACTTTCCCTTATTAGTGACTATTGATTTAATGGTAATTAGACTCCTTCATAACTAGAGTAATTGAATACAAAGATTGTACATGCTTATACTAGTTGATTTGATTACGGTAATAAGGCAATGTTACTATGAATGGTATAAGGCTTATCATAGAGCCTAACCTATCAGTAAAGTTGAGCTAGACTATACGGGAAACATACACCCTAATAAGTAAGCTAATCAGAGTATAAGTACAGCTAAGTTAAGTATGATCAATGCATATTATAAGCTAGTTTAGTTTCAAACCAGTATGATTGATCCGAGCTATTACATGGGTTCAGTGTATGAATGAGTCATATAAGGTAAAACAAGGAGAGTAGTATCCTATATGTTACATATTATGTAAATACTGTAATATCATGAAGCTTGATCATTACACACAGGTCTAAGAGTTCTACTATGAACCAATGGTGTTGCCACAGGGTTGGGCCCATGCGGCCAAGTCACAGTCCACTGGACTGTGACTTGACCACAGGGGCCCAACCTATGGCCAAGCTGTTGGCATGCCCACGGCTTGGGTACAAGGGCCAAATCTTAACACAATTTAAATTAAAAAATAAAAATAAAATTAAAACAAAAACTAAAATATCAGTGGGAATTTTGAGCTGAATTTTGAGCTTACCTGAAGCTCGGCCCGCCCGCCCGAAGGAGCACCCACCAACACGACAACACAACCGCCCGAAGGAGCACCTACCAACACCAACACGACAACACGTCCATGCCAAAACCACGTCTGTGCCCAAGGCTTGACTACAAAGGACGAAATATAAATTAAAATTAAAATTAAAAAATAAAATTAAAAGAAAAAGAAAAACTAAAAATTTAATTTAAATTTGAGCTTACCTGAAGCTCGACCTGCCCGCCCAAAGGAGCACCCACCAACACGACATCAAAACTGCCCGAATGAGCGCCAACCAACACAACCCGCGCCAACACTCAGTCCCTCACACAACACAGTCCACGCCAACACTCAGTGCCTCACACAACACAGTCAGTCACAGTCAGAGTCGAGAAAAACGTTGCATTTCCGATGTTCGGTTAATATATAAGTAGTTTTTCGACCGAAAGAATAGTTCGACTAAAACAATCTTTCGATTGAATGATGTTTTCGGCCTCAATATCTTTCAGCCGAAAAGATATTGCCGGATGGAAAAAATCCGTCCAACTAAATTTCTACATGAAAATCGAGGGTGTCATCATTGTACCGTTCGATTTGACGTTCCATAGTTCGGCCGAAAATTAGTTCGACCGAAACAAATAGCTTTCGGCCGAAAAATAATATTAGTTCGGCCGAAAGAATGTTTTTCAGAATTTTGGAGATGAGATTGTCACAAAATTGTTACCCAGCGCTATGAATTTATCCATGTTTTAAAGGGAAAATGTCCACAAGCACAATTTATGACTACTCAGTGATTAATTCACAACCATATAGATAAGCTTGCATATAAATGTAAATTTAAAATGAAGTGATTGCAAGTGCAGATGTAGATCACAAAAGATATATCAAGTAGATGTCCAAAGTTGAAGTGGATTAAGGATTTTATTAAAAATTAGTAAGTGAAGATTAAACCCTAGCTAAATGTCAACCCAATACTCCCCCTTCTTGTACCAAGTAACCGTTGGGTGCTCAAGAAGTATGGAAACAAGGCCTATCCTAGCTCCACAGGTCAGCCCAAGGGAAAAGAGTACTCCTGAAGAGGACGTTGAGCGCCACGAAATCGTCCCTAGCCTATCACCTTTCGTTGCTTCCTATAGTCCTCGTTTAAATGGAAAAGTTGGGTTAGTAGAGGTGTCCTATTAAGTCTAGTTGATTATTAGACCTATGGACTAAGTTAATTTTAATGATTAGGTGTGTAAAAGTGAGTTTTAATTGCCCAAAGAGTGAAAATGTGTCAAAACCGAAATGTTAAACTTGCAAGAAAATAAGTGTTACTCACAAAATGTTACTTGAAAAGCATGAAAGGGAAACCCACAATAGTTTGCAATGAAAAAGAGATTGAGTTGTCTTAAATCATCACCATTTGCCCATGAACATTTGCAATAAGATAAATGCTTGGAAAATAAAACTTGCAAATAAAAGAGACTTAAAGCATGAGATTTAAACCTATGCTTCCATGGACTTAAGCTAGCACTTAGTTGTGTGAGATCTACTTCTAGATGATTTTAATCCCTTAAGAACAACATAGAAAATAAACAACTAAGCTAGCCATACTATATTGGGGGTTGGCTATGCCAACTTCACATCCAAGGTGTAGGCAACTAAAGAATGAAAGAAAAACTTTTAAAAAAAGAACTAAAAACCACTCACAATGGCACAAGGTGGAGGCAAGCCTTCCTATTTTGTGTCAAAGGGGGTTGGAAAATCAATAAATTAAACTAGAGCAACCTAGCCACACAAATTTGTCCTAATGACAAGTGGGGCAAATAATGAAAAATAATAACAGAAAATTAAAAGATAATGCAAGTCACTTGGTGACCCTCTTTCGGCTTGTTACAATGCTTAGAAGAGAGAGAGAAAAGGTTGGAATTGTTACACAATCAAATGAGAGGTCCTTTGTGTGTTTTGTGGCTGAAAATGGGTAGCACTTCCCCTAGATCTGGCGAGAACCTACAAAAAACAACAAGTTATTGCTTGCTGAAAATGCTGCAAAACACACAGAAAAGTTAAGAAAAAATATGTTTTTCAACATAAATTTTTTGCATAAAATTTTTAGAAAATGAGTTTGATATATTGACCTATCTAAGAGTGTTAGCAAACCAATAACATGAATATGTATGAGAAGAAAAAAAAGATCCAAGAAAGAGAGGAGTTTATGTTAGGTTATGAAGGAGGGTTTCCAACTTGAAGCCAACCTTACGAACCCTTGAAGCATCCTGCAACTTGCGAAGCCAATGTGAGACAAGAGCAAATAGTTGTTAAGATAAATAAGTAATACAAACTAATTTGCACTACTTACTATCCTAATCAAGTAGATCTACAAATACACTATTGCGTGATCTATCCAAACAAACTAATTTGTTTTAGATATATACTCTACATCTCAAATAAAGAAACACATGGAACAAGATCACCTCCAAAGCATGTGCACCAAGACAAAATCTCATGTACACCAGGGTCCTCCAAAGCTCTTTCTTATTACCCAAATGAGGAAGTTGCAACAACTAATTGCTACAAGATCCTTTCAATAATAGAGCAAGAATGAGTGAAAGCAAAATGGAAGATGAGAGAGGGATGAAGGAAGAAATTGGTAGCATAACAATAGCTCAAGAGATGGTGAGAAATGAGTGAGGGTTGACTCTTATTTATACTTGGGAAGGCAAAGTTACCCCTCTTGGATGAGAGCCAAGTGTTAAAACCCAAGTCAAAGTGAGNATCTCAAGAAGGGGGGAGGGGGGGCAACTCTAGGGTTCTGACATGGATGGATGAAGTGACAATGAGTTGGCAAGGCTTTGACAAGTCAAATGATGAGTTGTAGGGTCTAGGGAAGCGCACCAAGGAATAGAATAAGTCTCCGATTAATTTTTTTATTATTTTTTTACTTTTTGGAGACTTTATAGAAGGGGGGCACACCTCTCTAGGGAAAGTGACGTTTGTGCTTAATGGCTAGGTGAGGGGGTGATGTGAGGGTTGGAAAAGGTTAGGAAAGTGTTTTCTCATCATCTCTCACCTTTACTTTACTCAATTTGCTCAAGATTACAAAAATTGACATTTTTACCATGTCAAGCTTAGCAATTAAAATTGTTGTTTGACTTGGACTCCCTATGGACAAACACCTAACAAAAGTTGTCCAATTGAGCTGAAACTTGGTCCAAGGGTGTAGGAGGTCTCATTCCATTTTTTTTTAGCACAAATACCCCTAGCAAAAGCCCAAGGACCTAGTTTTTACATTATTTGTCAAAAATTAATTAATTAAATTACCCAACCTTGGGCAATTTTAATTAATTAAAAAAAAACTATCTAGACACGACGGAATTTCGCAAAACTTCTAGAGATGTCTTACATGGTCATTTACATCATTCATAAAACTAGCTACCAGAGGATGACACCATTAGAACGTCGTCCACCACTTTGGAGGAATTATTGGTGGGAGTGAAAAACTCAAGGGAAATTAATAAGGTTGGTTAGGCAAAATTAATAACCCGAGGAAAAAAAAACACTTAGTGAAAGGAACTCTCCTAATAAAGAAATCCTAAGGTAACTGACCGAACTATGATCCATGCAAACCTATTACATTATTATCCCACGCAGGGGAGCGGAAATTCCAATTACAAAAATGTGTGTTGAAGGCCAAAAATGCCTTGTAGAACCAGGAAGTCCCTGACTTGGTAGCATCTGATGATGCATATATTCATGGTACATGGAGTTGACCCCCTAGTTGAATAGGTGGTCAACAAGGACAACACAACTCACTGATATATATATATATATATATATATATATAATGCGAAAAAAGAAGGAAATACAATAATAATTGGAAGCAGATATAATAATCGTCAGTTAGATTTCATGGATTGCCACTAGAATACAAATCAACTGATAAGAAATACCCGTGATCAGAAGAATGGGTGTTGGTCTGCGTATGCACAAATAGATCGACAAAAAGAAGTCTGGCAGCTCACGGTAACTGCTGTAGAATCCGGAAAACTCGCTCTGATGGCGATACCCGTCGAAATGAGCTGGAAACTATCTCAAAAGATGTGTCCTGGCCTCTAAACTGATCCTGATGACTGTCAGGTTAAAGATCCGACCTCTAAAGCTCCAGATGTCACCCCATGGGGGTTTGCGCACCCCCTGGGCTCAATGAGTGCACCCTAGTGATTCCACCGATGGAATCTGACGATGTATAGCTCAAAACGATCGTCCTGGTCTCCTTTGTAATGGGTCGGAAGGGATTCCTCAGATCTGCTTTGGAATGTCCCTTGAAACCCCAAATGTGCTTCCTCAAGAGCTTCGCCCTAAATGATTGTTTTCTTCTTTCCGGGAGATTCCACCGTCGAAAACTAACGACAAGTGTTTCAATAGGTGCGCCCTGGCTAGCTCTTTAATGTGTCGGAAGGAATCGGCCAAATCTGAATTGTTTCAAGTGACTGCACAAACCCTCTCTCTAACACTTGCGCCCTCATTGGTTGAGTTGTTCAATCACTGAACTGAATATTGTAATGCACGGTGAAATACCTGGATGGTATCTTTGATAAGCTAGGGTGTTTCTCTCAACACTCAAACCGATCAATGGTGGTGGTTTCCTCCAGAAATCCACAAAACAACAAGGGGGTCGATTTCCTCCTTTGTAAATATCTCAACATCAAATCATAACATAATAATGAATTAGGTTGCTTTACCCTTCCTTTATAGCTTCTCGAAACCCTAATTCATTGTTGACCTTTTCCCTCCAAGTGACTTACTTTATTTTATTATTCCTTGATTAAATCACTTAATTAATTAATTAATTAACCATTTTACCTCTAAAAAGTGATTTATCCATCCCGATGGCTTCTCCGACCACTGAAAGTCACTTATCATCATCTTATCATGTAATGCTCTTCCTCTTGATTTCGATGAGCTATTACACTAAGAGGGTTTTCCAAGTAATATGCCCATTATGACCTTCTTAGTGAATTTAATTAACATATGACCCATAAGAACTCAAAATTACGAAAATCGTCTGAATGCAATGGAACCAAAGCCAAGCTGTGCAGAATGGATCTCGATGATAAACGATGCAAGTCGGGCCCAATAAAACCCCTCAATATCTCTCGAACTCTCTGTCACCCCTATTTGGCTACTCTGGTAGGCATAACACTCTGTAATGTTATAATGTCCCAAAATGGGAACATTACAGAAGTAGTCTCCTCATGCCACTGAGTCTCATGCACAGATCTTTGCAAAGTAGTATGTGACCTTGGAGCACCTGCACAAATTGTTTATATACTCAGCAACTGTGAACCTGAAATTGTCTCGGGTGGACTAGTAACCCCTGAACTCGGTGTACTCGACACCTGAGGCCGTGTCCCCTGCAATGCAACACTTTGTATCTGTGGGACCTCCCCAACTGTGTCTCTCAACGAAAGTGATCTCATGAAGGCTCTATCCTCCTCAAATCTAACATCTCTCCTCACCCCCACTCTCCTTAGTGTTGGAATGTAGATCTGGTAGGCCTTAGCGAACTCTGCATATCCAACTAGAATCCCCTTCTCTGTTGTGGGATCTAGCTTTGTCCTCTTCTCAAAGGGGACATGAGAGAACGTCAAACACCCAAATATGCGTAGGTGCTCAACATCAGGCCTACTCCCAGTGAAGGCCTCCTCAGGAGTCTTCCTCCCTAAAGCTCTATGGGGACTCTTGTTCTACAGATAAACTGCAATACTACAAGCCTTTTCCCACAAGTAGAATGGCAGTGCCTAATCATGCATCATCGACCTCGTTGCACCAACTATGGCCCTATTCTTCCTCTCTACAACCCCATTCTGCTACAAGTTGTAAGGAACGGTCCACTGCCTTTTGATACCCTGTTGGGTACAAAAGTCTGCAAACTCTGTGGAGATATACTCACCTCCATTATCTAATCAAAAAACCTTGATCTTTCTTCCTATTTGGTTCTCCACAAGAGCTTTGAAATCTTGGAACCTCTTGAAGACCTCACTCTTGGTCTTCAGGAAAAAGATCGAGGTCTTCCTGGAGTGGTCATCAATGAAAGTAACATAATACTCCCAACCACACAAGAAAATGTGTGACATGGGCCCACACACATTTGTGTGTATCAAGTCTAGTACCCCAGCTGATCTATTGTCACTGTTGAGAAATACAGTCTTGGTGTACTTCCCAAGAGCACACCCTTTGCATACCTCCTGGTGCTCAAGGATGAACTGTGGCAGACCTATCACAATCTCTCTCAACGATCTCAGAGCTCCATGATGCAAATGAGCCATCCTCCAATGCCATAGCTCACACAACTAACTGTTGTTGCTTCTACTTGCCAAAGCATACAAAGGCTAAAAAAGCAATCTGTACAGGTTCCCCTCTCATGTCCCAATTACTCTACCAAAAGTGACACTAGACCCCTTAGGGTGAATGAGGACCTATGTCCCTCTGAAGGAAACCTCAAACCCCCTATCCTGGATGGAGGAAACTCAAATAAGATTCGTCTTCAACCATGGGGCATACAATACATCCATGAACCCTAAGGGTGACATCAACTCCCTCTGAAAGGAAATTGTACCACGCCCAACCACCTTGACTATGCTGTTGTCTCTAAGCACTATCTCCGACCTGATCTCTGGATCTCTGAGATCAGTGAAGTGCTCTCTCACACCTGACATGTGACTCGATGCTCCACTTTTAATGTACCAAACTTTGGATGGCAACTCAACTGTCGAACAACAAACTATCAAAGAGCACTCCCTCCCAAACTGAGAGGCAAACTCCTCCTCCTCTGTTGCCACTGCAGTACCACCCTTCTTTTTCTTCTTCTTCTTGGGACATTGTCCAGCATAGTGCCCCATCTGGTTACAAGCAAAGCATCTCACTTTGCTCATATCCCTCTGCTGCTCACCTCATCTCTATTGTTGTTGTTGCTTGGCCCCTGCCTTTGTATTTTGCTTGGTCTTCTTCTTTCCCTTTGCCAAAAGAGCAAGATCACCCTCATCACCATCCTCACCCTGCTATTGACTAGAAGATTCGGAGCTAACTCTGAGATCCTCCTGCACAAAGTCATCCCAGAGCCTCTCTCAACCGGGCATATGCTCTCTAGCCACGATGCCTCGTACAAAACTCTCCCAAGGTTTGGAAAATCCATTTAAGGTTGTCCTCACCAACTCCGAGGGATCTACTATCTCGCCAAATGCTGCCAACTCATCACAAATCTGAGAAAATCTCGTGAGGAATGAGGTCACTGAATCTATCTTCGTCATCTTGGTGCCACTTAGCTTCTCCTGGAGCACCATCTTTCGGTTCTAATTAGGGCTCTAGTAAAGACCACACAAGGACTGCCACATCTAAAATGTGAAGTCCTTACCAGACACATGAGGTATGGCATGGTCCTTGAGCGCATCAAGGATAGTCCTCTTGGCCCTGATGTTCCTCTTCCAGAACTCAACCAAAAGTACATCTGTGGGAGGTACTAACAGGATTCTCCACAATGTCCCATAGCTCTCCCTCCTCCAGAATCAAGACTATCATGGCCTTCCACAGAGACCGGTTGCCTGCCCCCGCTAGCCTATCCTCCACCCTCAAACCTGCCACTACCATGGCTTCCATCTGATGCTAAAAACTGATTCTACATTGACCAAACAAGACTGATGCTAATTGTTGTGAGGTGAAGTAAAAATCTTCCTCCAACACAAAATTCAAGTGTGAAAATGAAGCTTCCAAACAAGTGAAAAATCTGCCAATTGTTTGCCACTATATCAACCAACTCATTTGCCCTTAGGCTCTAATACCATGAAGAAATTATGAGGTTCCTATAGGCTGCCCAACAGCCCTGTCATGTGACCTCTTATTGAGCACTAAGTTCAAGGTAATTTCAAACTGTTTTTCTTGTTGTTTATGACAACCAACAAGTCTGATATTTCTGCCTTTTAATTCTGCCCCTTAGGAAGTGATTCGATGCCCCTTTGTAGATGTTGATTCAAGGATTTAATTAGGAGGTTTTTGCTATCCAAATTAGCACACATAAAACTCCACAAAAGCAGTAAATACCCTCTAGGATCTTTAACACCTACAGCTGATAAGTAAATAAGCAAACCATGACAAATGAACACAAGCATTTTTGGTGAACATGACCCTGGAAAAACCCCCATGGTGAAAACCAGTAAGAGAGTAGATGTATTATGGAGATCTCAAAGCAAATGCTACAACAAGTAAATGTACAAAGGAACCTAATACAATGTGCCCCTTGCTTGTTGTGTCTGCTAGCTTTGGAGAATGTGCCCAAGATGATGCGCCCTCCACCTTTGTTCCCTTTGCTTCCACTCAAGTGTGCCCTCACTTGCTTTGCTAGATGCGCCCCTTCTTCTTCTCAAGAAATGTGCCCCAACACTCTCCGCAAGTGAGCCCTCAAGCATGCATGCGCCTCTCCTCTCAAGATGCGCCCACACACTCTAGCAAGCTTCATTTCTCAAGCTTTGCACCCCTCCTCCTCAAAGGTGTGCCTCTCTTCTCCAAACCCTCACTTCTCCTCTCTTCACATTCACTCTAATCTCCAAGTGAACAATGAATCTCACTTTTTCCCTTTTTCCTCCTTTAGCCTAATCCTTAGGCTAACCTAGAAAACCTCCAATCAATAGTGGAGATTAAATCTCCAAAAATGACTTAAGTCTCCTAAGTCACTTTATGTTATAAAAGTCACTTGACTTAAGTGAAATAAAGTCACTTTGACATTATAACATAAAGTAAAGTGGTGAGGGTCAAATATTACCCCCTTTGTGTTTAGAGACTCACAAACACAAGGGGACCACTTTCCAAGGTACCCAAATCTCAACATGCATCTCCTAAGCTAGGTAACCATTTATATTGTCTTTCTTCTGCTCTCTAGTTTGCTTCAATGTGCCAGGGATTTGCCCAGTGAGTCATCTCCCTAGTGGAGTATTAGACATCATGATTCAATAAGGAATCAGACTGTCCAAGATCTCGGAAGTAGTCATCAAGGCCAACGGGTGGTTTTCAGAACTGAGCATCCGTTGAATTGGAACACCGAGAGGTGCATCTAATCTCATATTTTGAGCCAGAGAAGATTTCAGGGCACTCAGGGTTTGAGGAACGTGGTGGTTTCTGCTAACAAGGTGTATAATTCATTGGCAGTAGGCAACATTTCTACAGGGAAACTTATGGATCCGAGAGATCTCCAAGAGATTTGCAGAGCTTGAAGAAGCAACGAAGAGCACATCCACTGTGATAGGTCTTCTCTTTTCAATCTTGCTGCAAAAGATCCATGAAATTGAGAGTCTAATTACATCACAGGTAGCAGAAATCATGGCGTCTTAGGTGGCCTTAAAGCAATAGTTGGCAGTTGTAGAAGCCCAATGCAGTCTTCTCCAAAATGTGACACTCAATCTTGGCAGGGGTGATCAGTCAATGGCTTCGAATACAAGAGTTTTAGTTACCTCGTCCAAAGAAGGGTTAAAAGAGGAAGAAAATGTGCATCTGTTTGATGAGGAAATGGAACCTGTGAGCCACAAAGTTGAACCAAAAAGTACAAGTTTGGAGGATGTTGCTAGTCGTTATGCTAATTGTTGATTTAAACGTTTTGTAGGAATATAATAATACTAAACAATTACTATAGAATATATAGTATAAAGAAGCACTAGGTAATTTTGCATGAGGACAAGAACATTTTTTGTTTTGGGCTTATGTAAGTGATATTTTGGAAATAGTGGACCTATATGAAGATGTAATCTTTGATGTAGCATTTTCTGCAACCTTTTATTAATACAAATTACCAAGTTATCGTTACAAATATGTATACCTTATACCTATCCTACGAGTCACGGCCTATCTAAACAACCACATTTTAAAAATTCAAGCACTGTCCCATAGTCACCAGATTACTTGTGTACACAATTGCACAGTGAAACAATCCAAGGAATACTTGCCAACATATAAACGAATACTCTTCAGCGCAATCGCACAGTCAAAGGAATACTCATGGGCAGAGAAAGGAATATCCGTCGGCATAGTTGCACAGTCACAACTCATAGACGGACCATCGTCTACCCGTTGTCGTTGAAATGGAAAGGAATACATGGAAATTTGAGCTAGATCGTAGGTTGAGGAAAGTCTTGGGGTATTTTCACTTAGTTTCTTTAATAACTGGGGAAAAACAGAATAGAAAAAGGTGTTCACCCTTCAAAACCGCATTGTGTGGTTCAAGAGACGTGGATTTCATTACCAAACTCAACAAAATCGATTTTTTTCTTGAGGTTCACCAAATTTCGAACTTCAAGGTTCAAATTCGCCAAACCATGTGACTTAGATTTTGAGTGATTTACCACTGACATTGAAATATGTTTTAATCTGAATCATTGCACTCACAGTTAAATTTGACAATATTAAAGAGACTACAATGTAAATTAAATGAGGACTTGGTCCAAGATTATGTAGTATGGATAGGTCAATGAACAATAGTGAGATTATGAAATAAATATAGGTCAAGGACTAGAGATTGGTTCTAAGACAATTAATCTAAATGGCATCAATCCAATGCCCTACCTTGGCAATGAACAATAAAGCATAGCTAGAGAAAATCTCTATCAGTGATGTGAGCAAATATAGGTCACTTGCTTAGATCTAGTAACGATCTAAATGATTCACAGATGAGACGGAAATATATTTAATCTGAATGACTGCACTATCCATGGAATTCAATAATATTTTAAATAATCTATCTAATATGAGTACGTTTAAAAGCATCTGAACAAAAACTGTCTTTAAGATGTCATGGTAAATTAAAAATCCTCCATATCTTACAGAAGACATACATGATTACCAGATATTGGTGTGTAATTTTACAAGCTTGTTAATAAATGGTTTCCTTGGTTGTTTCAGCAGAAACATGCCATGTACCAGATGGCCTCCTCTTGGAAATAAAAGTAATGGACTCTTTTGTGAGCATACTTCATCCAGTTATTTCTCCTTTGCAGTGGAATCCTTCATTGATCCCCAAGGCAAAGAACTATTCAGCTCTGGGATAGGTTCTTCAGGAGGGCTAAATTCTTTCAAAATGCTCTTCATAAATTTATTGCTCCTCTCTTGCAACATGTACTGTACAATGTTGAAACTGGCAGTATTCCAATCAATCTGTGGCTGATCAAATGTACCTTTGATTGGAATCTATTGACACCATTACCATTCCAGAAATAAATTAACGTAAGTTTCATTGAAAAGAATGCTAAATATTACACTACCTTTTACTCTGTATTTTACTAGTGTGACCTGTTATAGATTAGTGAAAATATACCAATGTAAAAGATTTATAAAATAATTGATCTGTAGTTCACCTTCAAATAATAACTTTTAGGCAAGCTTGACAACCCCATAACTTCCCGCAATGTTGTCTCTGGAATGGCTAATATCATTTCAATGGTTTCTTCAATCAAATCTATTGTTCCCCATGATGCCACATGTAATCTTCCTGCAAAAGTTAGACAAATGTAAAAGAGCCATGCATAGCAAACCTTCTCTTCCACATTTATCTTTACTGACTTCAAAGTTCAATAGCATACCTAGATTGTTGTTATTTCATGCACGTGCAGAGAAGAACTTCAAAGTTCAATAGCATACTTAGACTGATGATATTTCATGCACGTGCAGAGAAGAACTGCAAAATTCCAAAACTACTGGGTAGGAGAAATAAAAATAGAAACAAAACCAAAGTCCTTTTTAGAGGCACCTACTAGATTCCTACAACAGGGTGTTAGCTAGCGTCATAAAGGACTAAATTCATCAAAATTTATATCTATTTAGGAAGTAAAGTTGAAAAAACAAAATAATTGGATAAGCTCTTAAACTCATAAAATTAGCAAGAGAATATTTATTTAGTGGCTGCTAAATCTGTTGGCTTGAAAACAGTAGAGAAACAGACAACATGTAGATCATCGGATTTCCCCAATCTTCGCTGTGTTACCCCCCCATGCCTAGGGGTAACTAGAGGAGATCATGTCTCGAGGCCCGCAATGGAGAACATGATCTACACCATGATGATGATTATCAGCATGTCCACAGATGGCAGCCCAGAAGCCCCCCTGATTTTCCTCCCAGTTGCATCAACCAAGGCTCATCACATTCAATCAGCCCAGGATATGGGGCATGGTAAGCCAACGTCACCATGAGGTATGGTTAGTCCTTTTTTCATGCAAGGTGTTGTGTTTAATTTATTAGGCATGTGGACAAGAATCATTGGTTGAAGTTGGATAGAGGATCACTTGCTTGAAAAATTGTCTTGGTTGCCTTGTTTCACCTTGGTGGTTAGTTTCTCTACCCTAGTCCCGCGTTGTCACTACCCAGGGAAAAGGGGTAATACTAGAGGGCCCTCCCAAGGGTAACATTCTACTCCCAACCATACTTAACATTTTCATCATAAAACCTTTCACATATCCTAAACTTCGGCTATGGCCCATACTCTCATGAGAAAGGGGCTGACGGCCCGGAGGTAGATTGCAGCTGCTATAAAAGAATAAGAAATTGATGCTAAAAGGAAAGTGAACATAGCAAAATAAGGACCACCAAAAGCCGGTCCAACTTGAGCTCTACTCATTTAGTGATTGCCCCGGTCCCAAAAAGTAATGCTAAAGACTAGAAACCTATAAAGGGGACCCTCAAATTTGCAAATTATGAATGAAAGCAGGGATTGGAAAGATGGCTAATAAAGGTGTTTGGAAAAAGGTGGCACACAAATATTGGGTAATTCAAGAGCAAGCGCACCCTCAACAAAAGCGCTTATAGAGATGGACACCACAAGCCATGAAGGAAGCCCTAAACCATAACATCTTCACACTTACTCTTGATGGGTTTTTACTTTCCCTTGTCACTCTCGGGACCTATCCCTCTACTTAAGTTATTTGTTTCTTTTCTAGGTGGAACACCTAATAGGGTTGGATGAAGGCCCTCCCATACTTATAAACTTTGTGACTCTCACAACGTCACCTTGGAGGCTAGGGTTTGATGGATAGTGTGGTTCTGGAGGTGGTTTGACTTGAGGAGACACATTGCATGGCACTTTTGCATATAGGAGCATGACACATGGCCTTTGGAGGCCCAACGATCCACTCCTTGAGGCTTGACGTCACCTATTTTTGCACTACGTCACCCTTTTAAGGGGTTTACTTCATGTATTTTTCATTTTGGCATATTGCAGAGGAAAAATGAAGGGGTCGGCCGTCTTCTAATTTGTTGTTGACAAATTTATGTGGAAAAATTGGTTTAGGATGGCCTCATATAAATAGGCCACCCTCACATTTCATTTTTCATCATCACTTCTCACCTTGGTGAGAGACAAGTCTGAAATTTTCACCCTCTTGGGCTATCTATCTCTTCTACACCTATGCGCTATGCTTGTAGGGTCAAATTGTGGATGCTTTTGTTGATTTTTGGATGGAATTTCTGCAATTAGGGCTTTATCTCATGGTATCTTGGTGAAGTGAAATTTCTGCAATTTTATCTTCATGCTATTAATGTTTCATGGTAATTTTACTTTTTCATGCTAGAAGTCTTGCTTGGTGAAACCCTAAGAGAGGAGCATAAGTGCTTCCTCCTCTTACAAGGTTAATTTTGTCCAAAATTGGTGAAGAAATCCTTGCTAGGGTTAGTATCCTAAAGCCCTAAAGTGCTAGCACTTTAGGATTTTAGCCCTACACATTTGATTTTGAACTAGTTGAAGCATTAAGAAGGGAGAAAAGGTAGCTAGAGCCCAAATGTGCTTGCACTCTAGCAATCCTTCTCTTCAACGTTTAAACCCTAAGGCCCTAATGTGCTAGCACATTAGAGTGTAAACCCTACCTCTTAGTTTCTACTAGTTTAATCTTCAAGTATTGTTGCATTTTCTGTTATAAAGACTCCATAGCCCCAAGGCACTGGTTACATAGCTCTCTTGTGGTGAAATTGATCAACAAACACTCTCTTTGAACTCTCTTAAGCTCTTTACTAACATTGTTAACACTAACTTTGACTAACTTGCTAGTAAACTTGTTGTTGTTGCAAAAGTTTGATACAGCCACCTGATAACTCTTTAATTTGCCACATACACTCATCTATTGGTGTCCTAACATAACCGTAAAGTGCATCTAACAATTGGATATTAATCTAGTGGATGTATGCTAAGTTTTTCTTGTCAATTGTTGCATTTCTGATCGAAATTTGTTGCTACTGTTGTAATTCATTTACTGATGTTCTACTACTGTTCATTGCTGCAAATTTATAACAGCCATAGCAGCTTTCTTGTCTAGTGTCTTTGGAAGGTATTTATTGCTTGTTTGAACTTGGAAATAATCATATACATGCCATAAAGTGTTCTTGTTCCGGGCAGGTACTCAAACAACCTTATACCTCTTATCTTTCCTTGACCTACATTTTTTACTCGGTGATCAAGAGAGGGGGCGATAGGCTCAGCTACTATACTTTCTACTTTGATCCCTTGAAGTCACCATGGAAGCCACCCTTGTGGTGGACCTCTTCCATCACTAAAACATGGGAAGTTTTTACTAAGATGATAGTGGTAGGATCTTCTATAGTTACGCAAGATTTGAGGACTTGTAGTGGGGCCTTGCACAAGTACAAACCCTGCGATAACATTTTGGTGCCATTGCCAGGGAGGATTGAGTCATTCTCCTCAACGATATATCTTTGGTAAGCTTCTCCCGAAGCCCTTATCTTACAACTTACCTGGCGACTCCACTGAGGATAGTTTCCTCACCTTCCTTTGATGATCCAAGGAGGATTATCTGGCGACTCCACTGATATATTCCAAGGTGTCATCCCGCTCTCAACTTTCTGATATTGCATATTTTCAAGTAATGGAATTATGGCATGATGGTTACTTCACGGAATGTTTTCCTCCCTGAATATTGAAGATATTCCAGGATACCCAAATCAATTTTCTCGGGGTTGGGGGAACAATTGTCCAAAATTTGATGGAGACTCGTCCTTAGCTATTACTCATGTTGTGAATTTCTTGAAGTATGCTTCGGAGATAGATGTGACACATCAAGATGTGCTAATAAGATTGTTTTTGTTATCTCTGGGAACAAAACAAAAGGACTGGGTCAAGGATACTCTTAATCCAAAGAGTATATCTTCTCTTCTGATCTTCATTGAGGAATTCCTCAAGAGGTGGGCCCCGAGAACACAAAATTATGAAGACACTCTCCACGATCTCACGATGGCCCTCCAAAGGGAAGGGTTATCTTTTGAACTTGTTGAGGAAGATGAAGAATCCTTTGATGAATAAGAAGTTGAAGAGAAGATTGATGAAGAGGGTTACCAATCCCTCAAGGAGGAGCAAGAATTACCTCATGATTCTATTGAAGACAACGAAGACTTGATTGAAGAACGAGAGCCTGAAGAGGTGAATCATGAGGAAGATTACTGAGAAGAACATGAGTTTCCTTGTGAACATGTCAAAGAAGAACACTTTGATGAAACACACCTTGTTGAAGAACTGATCCACAAAGAGGGTCCTCATGAAGACAAAGCCCCGGTATTTACTCTTCAATTTGATGAAGTCATCCAAGCTCTTGTCCCTCCTGAAGATGAAGAAAAGAACGTGGTAAGTTATACTCCTTTCCAAGACTTTGATAATGCTCTATTCTATGATTCAGAAAGTGAAGAAGTGCTAGAGGAACCCTTGGATACTTTAGACCCTTCATGCTATAATGAAAGTGATGATATGATTAACAATATTGATGAGTTTATACATGTTGGGAGACATAAATGGGATGTGACTTGTTACGGTTTTGATGGAGATCCCATTTATGATATTGAAGGTCATTTTCAATTGTTTCCCTTAGAACAACCATATGTGATTAATACTCATTCAAGTATTTGGCAACAAGAAGATGATATGATTACGAATTTATTCCAACCACCCATGGATGACTTATTGCATCATTCTCATGACAATTTCCGGTCATACCCTAGGGGGTTTGATACATATTCTTTTGAGCACCTAGATATACTCTACGAAGAAAAGTTTCAACCACCGTTGTGCTCCAATTTTGATGAGGGTAAGGACATGATTTTCCCTAAGCAGGATTTTTGTGACAAGACTTTCCAGCCTTATCCCTTTCCTCCTTGTTATTCTGCTATAGATGTGGTTGGTACTTCTCCTCATGATAGTCACTTACCTGTAGGAAAGAGTTTTTTTCGACCTACCGTTTGTTGTGGGGTTTTTCGATTCCACACACATGACGAACAAGCCTTGGGTTGGGAGAATTTTTTTTTCTCTAGGCTTGGTTTGATTCCCTACTTAGCTCTTTCTTCTTCCATGGGAAACCTTAGAGTCTTCCTTAGGCTCCTTCTCATTCCTTCTCAATCTTCGAGCGTTGGCTTCATGGTTGAGGATGAGGATCTGCCTTTGCATGATTCTTTCGGTCTTGTCCTGGGATGGATAGGGTAGGGTTGTGGTGATACCTCTTTGCCTGATTTTGTCTCTCCCTCCCGCCTCCATGAGTTGGATTTTATGACTGGATATGATATAATGACTTCTCTAACTCATGATCTTTTGGTGCTTGACTTATATTTGTTTTGGATATTTGTTTTGGTTTATGATGAAGCACAGGGGTAGATGTTCTTGTACAATGCTAAGGTGGTTTTACTAGTTATATGATTATAACTAGCATTTGAACTAACTTAGATTAGAGTAGGTTAGTGTAGGCATTTGCATATTGCATTTGCATTGGTATGTATGTTGCATCTTGCATATCATGCTAGTGTAGTTGCATCTTCTTGCATTTTCATATATACATGTTGTATTCTCATTTTGAATGCATGTTAGGAAATTGCATCTTTTGCATTTTATCATTGGAAATTTTGCTTTATCATGTTGTAGTTAGAAAAAAAATTATTTTCAGTATGGTTTTGGATTATCACTGATACTTCTAAAGTGTTTTGTTGGTTGAAGTGGGTGCAAGATTGCAGGTCTTGGACAAAACCAGAGATGATGAGGTTCTTGTTGACCACCTATTTCGAATAGGGGGTCAACGTCATATACCATGAAGATATATACCTAGTGGTACAACCAATTTGAAGACTTTTGGTTCAACAGGGCAATTTTTGCTCCAGGCACGTCTTTCTATGTACTCGGAATGTCGACTCCCCTGCGTGGGATAATATTGTAATATGCTAGCATGAGTCAATTTTTGTCTAGTTACCTAGGACTTTATCAATAGGGAAGTCCTTTCATTGAGTTTTTTTTTCCTCAGGTAATTAACCTTGCTTAACTACAATTTTAATTATCCTTGAGTTTTTCACTCACATAAATTCTCCAAAGTGGTGAAAGGTTTTCTAATGATCGAGCCCTATGGATGACTAAGGTTTAGAAGTGTTGTAAATGACCATGCTAGACATCTCTTAGAGTC
>ML835420.1:37796-48354 GCA_009831015.1 Picea engelmannii | reverse complement strand
AAATCCAACTTAATACAGTTCCACTTATAGTAAAAAAAAACCATGTGGTGCTTCTCATGTTATATTTATCACCTGCCATATATCAATCAACATATCCCTGTAGAGCAGTGTTTGAACCTCCAAAACATAATGCATGAGTAGTATTGCCTCTCAAATACCTGAGAATCCACTTTACTGCCTTTGAATGTTCTTAACTGGATTGTTCATATACATTCTCACAAATCCCACTGCATGTGCAATGTCAAGTCTTTTGCACACCATAATATACATCAAGCTACTAATTGTTGATGAATAAGGGACCCTAGGCATATATCGTATCTTCTCTTGTGTCTTGGGACACATTTCCTTGGTTAATTTTAAATGGTTGTCCAAAGGTGTACTAATTGGTTTTTCATTCTGCATTCTAAACCTCTCCAACACCTTCTCTATGTACTCACCCTTAGACAATGTCAATTTGCGATTTTTCCTGTCTCTTGTTATTCTCATAGCTAATTTATTTTTGAGAAAATTTATATCTTCCATGTTAGACCATGCAAGAAGCATGTCATCTATATACAATATCAAGATAATATAGCTTCCATTTTCTAGCCTCTTAAAATAAACATAGTGATCGGAATGACATCTATTATAACCTTTTTATATCATAAACATGTCAAACTTCAAATACTACTACCTTGGAGCTTGATTTAGGCCATACAAGCTCTTCTTCAAACTACATACCAAATTCTCTTTTCCTTTGACATCATACCCCTGTGGCTACTACATATAAATCTCTTCCTCCAAATCCCCATGGAGAAAATTTGTTTTTACATCTAACTATTTAAGAGGTAAATTGTCTAATGTCACAAGACTTAAAATACTCCTAATTGAAGTCATTTTAACAACATGAAAAAATATTTCATCAAAATATATACATTTCTTTTGTGCAAACCCCTTTACAACAATTCTAGCCTTGTATCTCTTTTTACCTCCATCTTCTTCCTTATACATGTAAATCCATTTATTTTGTAATGTTCTTTTTCCTGCAGGAAACTGAACCAAGTCCCAAGTCTTGTTATTTAACAAGGAATCCATTTCCTCTTTCATGCCTTGCTCCCACTTGTTTTTAGTGCCTACCTTATTTTCCTCTTCATAACTTTCTGGTTCACCAGAATCAGTCAACAAAAAATAATATAATGAAGGAGAATATCGTTCATGGGGTCTACTTAACCTGGTAGATATTCTAACAACACTTGCAGGAGTTTGAGGTACATGTTTCTCCTGTTATAGTACATTTTGATTTTTTGGTACCTTTGGAATTTTGTTTTCTTTGATTTCATCAAGCATTGTGTATTTTGTGTTTTCCTTTTCTTGTTTCTTTCCCTACAACTGATCTCTATACATGACCTTTTTATTGAATACCACATCTCTACTCCTAATGATTTTATGATTTTCATAATCCCATAAGTGATAACCAAAATCATTAACATCGTATCCAATAAAGGTATAATTTTTGTATTTTTCCTCGAGCTTTGTTCTATTTTCTTTATCACTATGGATAAATGCTTCACAACCAAAATTCTTCAGTAATGAGTAGTTTACCTTTTTACATGTCCATGCCTCCTATGGAATACCACCATCCAAGGAGATTGAAGGCCCTCTTTTTAGTAAGTAAATAATAATATCTACAAGATCTTCCCAAAACGGGAAGGTAAACCTAGCATGCAATCACATACTGCTTGCATGTTCCATGATTGTCATGTTCATCCTTCCTTTCTGACACACCATTTTATTTTGGTATTCCTGGAACCGTCTTCCCTCTACAAATCCCATGGTATGAAAAATAATTATAAAACTCCTTGCTGCAATATTCACCTCCATTGTCTGATCTAAGACACTTCAACCTTTTTCCTGTCTCATTCTCAAAGATTTCCATTTCTTAAAAGTGCCAAAAACATCAATTTTTTGTCGAATGCAATAAACCCAAGTTTTTGTAGTTACATCATAAATAAAAGTAACATAATAACAAGAGCCACCAAGAGATGATACCTAAGTTGGCCCCCATACATATGTATGCACAAGCTGTAAATTTCACTCTTCTTTTCCTTCTTGACTCTAAGAAATCTAACTCTCTTATGTTTTCCAGAAATACAGTGCTCACAGAAATCCAAATCAACTTGTTTAAGATATGGCAAAAAATTCCTTCTGTGAAGTATCTGCATCCCCTTCTCACTCATGTGTCCTAGCCTATGATGCCACAATTTGTTATCCACACTTGTAGAATCTAAACATATTGAAGAGTTTCATTACCAGTACATAAATACAATGCACCTACCTTCACTCCCTTTTATATTACCAGTGATCCTTTAGTGACCTTCCACACCTTATCTGTAAATGTAAATATACATCCTTCACTTTCCAATTGTCCTGTTGAAATTAGATTTCTTCTCAAATCTAGTATATGTCTCAGCTCTTTCATTAATCATTGGTTTCCATTATTTTTTTTTATTTGTACCTTACCCATTCCAACAATTTGACATGGTTCATAATTACCCAAATAAGCATGTCCAAAATCACCTTAAACATAATTTTGAAAATAGTTTTTATGAGGTGTGGCATGAAATGAATGCCCTGAATATGCTACCAAAGACTTAGTAATATTATCTAAAGAACGATTAAAAGCATCTTGTAACACATTACCTACGACATTTTCTTCCTAATTTTTCTCATGTTGTCTATATAACATTCTCGGCCACCCATGTCAGGCCATGCTACTCCAGAGAATTCTTTTATTCTCTCTATGGAACATATTGTAACATACCCAACATCCAACTGATCTATGCCACAAATGTTTCGAAATGCATGCAATTAAAACATATACACACATAACTATTGCAAAACTTTATATATATAATGAAAACAGAAAAATGCATTCTATAATTGCATGGATTCATACTGAAATAACAATAAACACATACATGCAGCATATATAGTCAATACCCATAACTATAAAGATAGTTATAACCACACATAGGATAAAACCATAAAAATAAACACGTAAATAATAATGCAACATGTAAATTTATCACACAATTGACACTTATCTTGGTAAGAATATCACCAACTGTGTGCAGACCTTCCACAAACCTCCCATCCTTAGACCACACTGTTCATCACTCTCAACAGTGGGTCACCCCCGAGTTGGGACTAAACTCCACCCAGGTAAAGGGATTCCTAACCAGGTTAACAACTCATAGACAATAGGAAACACTCTATCACAGGTTCCCACTCAAACTAACATCCTACAATCCCTCATTCCCCACATGCATATCCCACCCCCGGAAGTGTGCCCATTCTCTACTCAACAGTCCTTCGGCTGCCGCACTTCCTTTCCGGGCTTCAACAACAGGTCAGACAGGAAGTCTCAGAGCCCTGTAGTTGCAGTTTAGCACCTTCAAGAAATCAATTCCTAATAATTATCTCACCCAGAGAGGAATTTCTCACATGCCTAACACCCGCCTCTTCAATATCCCATGGGCTTGACAACCTGCTTCTTCAGTCCAACTCCCAAGCTAACCAACTACACAAACAAGTATGGCTATGGCTATAGTTTCAAGTACAGTTCCATGAAGGTACGAAAGATAGCTCAATAAGTGTGTGAATGTTCATGGATGATTGACTGGATGACTAAATGATGGGGGAGAGAATGATGGAAAGAATGATGGGAAATGAACGAAGTCCCAACAATATGTATGCATGTCCCCAACTTGACACTTGTCATGTTTGGAGCTACTTTGGCCCACTTGTCCCCAAATTTAGAACTTAGGATAAAATAATTATCCATACTTTATGATTTAATAAATATTAATACTAGTTTATCCCTTTTTCTTAACTCTAGCCCCCACCCTTTCCCTAACTAGTGGAGTTTAGTCCTCCATATTCTTTTATCATGGTCGGTTTTCATGCATCGATGTATTTTATATTAATGATGAGACATATACAAAAGTAGGCACACTGGCCTTTAACATCTAGGCTCTTTGGCCTAATAATCACAAAACTGGCTCACAAGCCTATAAAACATAGCATATACACAAAGGCTCCCTAACCTCAAAATCGCGTGCACTTAAGTTGTTGTGCGCGGTATCCTAGAATGTGCACACTTCCTCATTTTACTACGCAGTACATGCACGCACTATGTCATGAAAGGTGCATACAAAAATGATATCAAATAACTCACCAACTTAAGTACATTTTCATTTACATTACAATTGGGTTCAGCCTAGGGATATTACAATCCCCTCCCCTTATTTATGCACTGTACTCAGTGCATTATGTACTCATACACAACAAAATTTCAAAAATCCTCAAAAGAATGTGGGTATTCTACCCGCATTGCATCCTCATGCTCCCAAGTAGCATCCTCAAGACCATACGAGGTCTATTGGACCTTTACAAGCCCTATGGCTTGATTCTAGAGATGTTTGATTTTTCGGTCCAGAATCTATACCGGATGCACTTGTAAAGTGCCTTCTTGCTCCACCTGAATCACATTCCAATCAATAACATGATTAGCATCAGGTATATATTTCTTAAGCAATGATACATGGAATACATTATGAACAGACATAAATGCAGGTAATGAAATCATATAAGCTATTGGACCAATCCTCTCTAGGATTTCAAATGGCCCACAATAACGAGCTGCCAACTTTGAACAATTTCCCAACTTCAGGGAACTTCTGTTGGCCTTCACTTTTAGGAATACATGGTCCTCGACTTTAAATTCCCTTTGATTCATGCCCTTATCAACATACCTTTTCTTCTTGTCTTGGGCAGCCTTTAAATTTTGTTTTACTCTTAACATTTTCTCCTCCATTTCCCTGAGAAAATCTAGCCCAACCACTATTCTATCTATTGGGTTATCCCATCTTACTGGTGTGTTGCACTTTCTTCCATAAAGTGCCTCAAATGGGCTCATCTTTAGAGATGTTTGGTACCCATTGTTATAAGCAAACTCTACCAAGTGTATGTAGTCTTCCCATTTTGATGGATTATCCATCACATACATCCTCAACATATCTTCAATCACTTGATTCACCCTCTCCATTTGTCCATCTGATTCTGGATGATAAGTTGTACTAATTTTTTTTTGAAATATTTATTAAATTAATTATAATTTAATGATTTAAAATCATATTGTTTTAATCGATTAAAAATAAAATAATGAATTGGATTTAATAAATTAATATTTAATTTTTTATTTAAAAAAAACACATTCACAATTAATTAAAAATGAAATGACTACATTTAAAATATCGAATTTATTCAATAAATGAACATTAAAATTTTGAATTTTATGAATTGAGTGTGTAGAAAGAAGGTGAATTTGTTAATTGGTTTTAGTTTAGGTGGTTAAGAGGAGAATTTTTTTATCCACCCCACTTACAATCAAACCTCACTTGTGACATGTTTGTTTTAGTAGCTCGATTGAGGTTGGCAAGGTATCAAATATCTCACCCTTATTTTATTTCTTGACAATGGACAAGATGTTTCCAAATTTTTTTCAATTAAGTCTAGCTTGGGTGGTTAACAAAAGTTGTTATCCTCCCCACCTATGTTCAAATCCTACTTGTGACATGTTCTCCCCTCATGGGCCCATTGGTGTTGTCAATATACCAACATTATAATTCTTGCTTAAGTGCTTAAGGGTGGGGTGCGATGTTTCATGTTAGAAAAACAAGATCGCAGAGCAATAAATAAAACAAATGCGGAAATAAAACACAGAAGATACACGATACAATAGAGACATAGATATACATGGTTCACCCAGTGTGGGTTAGGTCCACCAGAGAAATTTCCAAGGCCTTCCTTTATTATTATCCAACAAATGAAGCGATACAACCTAGAACATACCCATTGTAACTTCCTCTTCTTTCTCTCATAGTCTCCTCTCTCAGAATAGAATATTCACTCACTCACACAACAACAATAAAATTCTCTCATACATAAAAGAGGGCTTCCTTCTAGGGAAAAGATCCATAACATAACGTCTACCATCAGATCACATTATGAACGATCAAGATTGAACGATCCATATTAACTACGAAATTACAATATTTTACAAGGCAATTTTTCCCAAAATTTCTCTTCGGGTGCATTGTCCCCAAATCCCCTGCTAGGAAGGGGCTCCAAAATTTCTCATCGCCCCCCTTGGACCCCCTTCACAAGAGAAGTGGGGAGGAAATCCCCCCCACACCCCCCCATCAGGTAATGGGGTCCAAATGTGGTTGAAACAAGACCTCTGAATTAGGAAGATAATCAGGCTCAAAAACCAACATTCTCCCACTTGGACATTGATCACAACAACTTCATTGTTTTTGTACTTGTTGGACTATGATGCACCTTGGACCTGGAAAATTTCTCATCTTCACCTTCATGCTTGAAGACTAATTGAAACTGATCAGGAACTCAGTTTCTCCCTTGTTACTACCTTTTTTAACATGTTTGCGAGATTCTGGCTAGTATGTATCATTTCCAACTTCAATTATCCATCTTCCAAAATGGATCGTATGAAATGGTACATGATTTGTATATTATTAGTCTTGGAATGGAAGGATGAGTTCTTTTCAAAATGAATGACACTCTGGCTATCACAATACAACCTTCTATTCTCCTGCTTATTTACCAATTCCTTCGTAAACCTCTGTAACCAAATCATCTCTTTACTAGCCTTTGTAGCAACAATATACTCTACTTCTGTTGTTCAAAGTGCAACAACATTTTGTAGTTTCGAAATCCAACTTAATACAGTTCCACTTATAGTAAAAACATACCATGTGGTGCTTCTCATATTATATTTATCACCTTCCATATATCAATCAACATATCCATGTAGAGCGGTGTTTGAACCTCCAAAACATAATGCATGAGTAGTAGTGCCTCTCAAATACCTTAGAATCCACTTTACTGCCTTTGAATGTTCTTAATTGGATTGTTAATATACATTCTCACAAATCCCACTGCATGTGCAATATCAAGTCTTGTGCACACCATAGAATAGATCAAGCTACTAATTGTTGATGAATAAGGGACCCTAGACATATATCATATCTACTCTTGTGTCTTGGGACACATTTCCTTGGTTAATTTTAAATGGTTTTCCAAAGGTGTACTAATTTGTTTTTCATTCTGCATTCTAAACCTCTCGAACACCTTCTCTATGTACTCACCCTGAGACAATGTCAATTTGCAATTTTTTCCTGTCTCTTGTTATTCTCATACCAAGGATTTTATTTGCAACATCCAAATCCTTCATCACAAATGAATTATCTAATTTATTTTTGAGCAAATTTATATCCTACATGTTAGACCATGCAACAAGCATGTCATCTACATACAATATCAAGATAATATAGCTTCCATTTTCTAGCCTCTTAAAATAAACACAGTGATCAAAATGACATCTACTATAACCTTTTTATATCATAAACCTGTCAAAATTCAAATACTACTACCTTGGAGCTTGGTTTAGGCCATACAATCTCTTCTTCAACCTACATATCAAATTTTCTTTTCCTTTGACATCATATCCCTGTGGCTACTGCATATAAATATCTTCCTCCAAATCCCCATGGAGAAAATTTGTTTTTACATCTAACTATTTAAGAGGTAAATCGTCTACTGTCACAAGACTTAAAATACCCCTAATTGAAGTCATTTTAACATGAGAAAATATTTCATCAAAATATATACATTTCTTTTGTGCAAACCCCTTTACAACAACTCTATCCTTGTATCGCTTTTTCCTCCATCTTCTTCCTTATACATGTAAATCTATTTATTATGTAATGCTCTTTTTCCTATAGGAAACTGAACCAAGTCCCAAGTCTTGTTATTTAACAAGGAATCCATTTCCTCTTTCATGCCTTGCTCCCATTTTTTTTTAGTGCCTACCTTCTTTTCATCTTCATAACTTTCTGGTTCACTAGAATCAGTCAACAAAAAATAACACAATGAAGGAGAATATCATTCAAGGGGTATACTTAACCTGGTAGATATTCTAAAAACACTTCTAGGAGTTTGAGGTACATGTTGCTTCTTTTATAGTACATTTTGATTTTCTGGTACCTTTGGAATTTTGTTTTCTTTGATTTCATCAAGCATTGTGTATTTTGTGTTTTCCTTTTCTTGTTTCTTTCCCTACAACTGATATCTGTACATGACCTTTTTATTGAATACCACATCTCTACTCCTGATGATTTTATGATTTTCATAATCCCATAAGCAATAACCAAAATCATTAACATCATATTAAATAAAGGTATAATTCTTGTATTTTGCCTCAAGCTTTTTTCTATTTTCTTTATCAATATGGATAAATGATTCACAACCAAAATTCTTTAGTAATGAGTAGATTACCTTTTTACATGTCCATGCCTCCTATGGAATACCACCATCCAAGGAGCTTGAAGGCCCTCTTTTTATTAAGTAAGCAATAATATCTACAACATCTTCCCAAAACTGTAAGGTAAACCTAACATGCAATCGCATACTCCTTGCACATTCCACGATTGTCATGTTCATCCATTCTGACACACCATTTTATTTTGGTATTTCTGGAACCATCTTCTCTCTACAAATCCCATGGTATGAAAAATAATTATAAAACTCCTTGTTGCAATATTCACCTCCATTGTCTTATCTAAGACACTTCAACCTTTTTCCTATCTCATTCTCAACCAAAGATTTCCATTTCTTAAAAGTGTCAAAAACATCATTTTTTTGTCGAATGCAATAAACCCAAGTTTTTCTAGTTACATCATCAATAAATGTAACATAATATTGAGAGCCACCAAGAGATGATACCTGATATGGCCCCCATACATATGTATGCACAAGATCTAACTTTTCACTCTTCTTTTCCTTCCTGACTCTGAGAAATGTAACTCTCTTATGTTTTCCAGAAATACAGTGCTCACAGAAATCCAAATCAACTTGTTTAAGATATGGCAAAAAATTCATTTTGTGAAGTATCTGCATCCCCTTCTCACTCATGTGTCCTAGCCTATGATTCCACAATTTTTTATCCACACTTGTAGAATCTAAACATATTGAAGAGACGACATTACCAATACATAAATACAATGTACCTACCTTCACTCCTTTTTTTATTACCAGTAATCCTTTAGTCACCTTCCACGCCTTATCTATAAATGTAAATATATATCCTTCACTTGCCAATTGTCCTGTTGAAATTAGATTTCTTCTGAAATCTGGTATATGTCACAACTCTTTCATTAATCATTGGTTTCCATTATTTTGTTTTATTTTTACCTTACCCATTCCAAGAATTTGACATGGTTCATAATTACCCAAATAAGCCTGTCCAAAATCACCTTAAACATAATTTTGAAAATATTTTTTATGAGGTGTGGCATGAAATGTATCCCCTGAATATGCTACCAAAGACTCAGTAATATTATCTAAACAAAGATTCAAAGCATCTTGTAACACATCACCTACGAAATTTTCTTTCTGATGTTTCTCTTGTTGTCTATATAACATCCTCGACCACCCATGTCGGGCCATGCTACTCCAAAGAATTCTTTTAGTCTCGTTGTGAAACATATTGTAACATACCCAGAATCCAACTGAGCTATGCCACATAAATGTTTCGAATTGCATGCAATTAAAACATATACACACACAACTATTGCAGAACTTTATATATAGAACGAAAATAAAAAAAATTCATTCTGTAATTGCACAGATTCATATTGAAATAATAGTAAACACATACATGCAACATATACAGGAAATAACCACAACTATAAAGACAGTTATAACCACACATAGGATAAAACCATAAAAATAAACACATAAATAATAATGCAACATGTAAATTTATCACACAATTGACACTTGTCTTGGTAAGAATATCACCAACTACGTGTAGACCTTCCATGAACCTCCCAGCCTTAGACCACATTACTCATCACTCTCAACAGTGGGTCTCCCCCAAGTTGGGACTAAACTCCACCCAGGTAAAGGGATTCCTAACTAGGCTAACGACTCATAGACAATAGGAGAGACTCTGTCACAGGTGCCCACTAAAACTAATAGCCTACAATCCCTCCCTCCCCACATGCATGTCCCACCCCAAGAAGTGTGCCCCTTCTCTACTCAACAGTCCTTCAGTTGCCCCACTTCCTTTCCAGGATTTAGCAACAGGTCGAATAGGAAGTCCTAGAGCCTTGTAGTTGCAGTTTAGCACCTTCAGGAAATCAATTCCTAGAAATTGTCTCGCCTCGGGAGAAATTTCTCACATGTCTGACAACCCGCCTCTTCAATATCCCACGGGCCTGACAACCTGCTTCTTCAGTCTAGCTCCCAAGCTAACCAACTACACAAACAAGTATGTCTATGACTACAGTTTCAGGTACAGTGCCATGAAGGTATGGAAGATAGCTCAATGAGTGTGTGAATTCTCATGGATGATTGACTGGATGACTGAATGATGGGTGGGAGAAATGATGGAAATAATGATGGGAAATGAACTAAGTCCCAAAAATATGTATGC